>WBND01000572.1:120319-142624 GCA_013398595.1 Tychaedon coryphoeus | reverse complement strand
CTTTCTTTTCTTGATATCTATATTTCTCTTTTTAATCGAAGGCTCATAATTTACTTATATACATTTAAGCAAAGAATAACGTGCATCAAATATTTCAATCACCAACTATTCATTAAAAAGCATAGTTCTTTCGTTGTTTCTGCCATAAACTAATAAATAATAAAAAAAAAATGTTTCTCAGAAGAAAATAATAATAATAAAAAAAGTTCTTTCCAGCTTACCTAATACCATAAGAAAATATATATCATATGTGGTTGAAGATGTGGTTGTAGAGCTGGCATTGTCTGACACTGCTGTAGAGCCATGTCTTCTGGCTGCTCAGACATCCCCAGATGGGTTCAAAGAGGCTGCAGAGAGCTGTGCAGAAACTCTTGCTGTGTCTGTATTTGAAACAGGGACTGCAAATTGGTGGAGACTTCTTGAGTGATAGTTGAGGGAAAAAGTTACTGTGGCTGTGTTTAGATATTGTTTGATATTTATTTTTATTGCAGAGCATGTGAATATATGTGAATATATGTGAATATATGTGAATGTATGTGAATAATTATCACATTCTTTTTGTTTTATTTCTGCTTTCTTAAAATATTTCTAGGTCTTTTTTTCCTAAATCTTCTCAAATGCAAGAAAGAACAAACCAAATTAAGTGCAACTTGAGTTATATTTTATTTTTATGATTAAAATAAAAGTGTTGACTGCCAGACTTCTATCTTATGCTCTGGAGTGTAACTCTTGCTGCTGTCATTAGCAGGTAGTTGCATGTGTATCAAATAGGTAGAAGAAAACTTGTTTTCTGTGTGTATAGTGGAAAAGAGAGAAGAAGGAAAGATTAACAATAAAATTGCTTTTATTTCCCAAATGTTGTGCTTGTGATAGACTTTTATACGAGTCTTGTCCCTTTGAGGTACGTACATATGCAAGTGAAAAACAAAATGTTTCGGTTTTTTGTTTTTTTTTTTTTAAATTTAAGTGTTACAGAGGCTTACTAATTAAAATGGTAATTGTCTGTCACTAAAATAAGTTAGTTACAGAAACTTGTTTATGTAGACTGATGAGCAAGCTAAAAAAGTCACTTTTCAGAAACTAAGTACTGCCAACATTCGCTTGGTAGGTTGAAAGTGACTGAGGATGGAAAGCTCACCAAAAAAGCTGGTCTCTGAATTTCTTTGGTCAGAATCCAAAACACATCATACTTAATTCCTAAGCCAAAGAACTAAAAAAAAACAAAACAAAACTAATTTTTAATACTACCTTTTAAAATATGCTTACAGATTTAACTTAAGGTTTTTAATTGTGCATAATAATAGATTAGCACCTCCTGACATCTTTAGAAATATACTACCTCCTACTAAAATCGTTAGAATTAGGTATTATGCTAATAGGCAATATGTCAGAATGCAACAAGGAAAGAAACTCATCTGTGTATCGGTCTTGCTATCTAAATATCCTGCTATTTTCATATCTTGCCATCAGAAGGGGTTTTATTTCCTTACGTTTTCAGTAATTGTTTTCTCAAATTAACATAATATCCTTTGGTTCTGTTTCAAGATTCAGTTGCTTAGAAGCTCATGTAGGCATTATAAAGCAAATAAATTTTTTATTGACTTAGTTGATTGCAATTATTTATTGGATGAAATGATGATGAATTAAAGCAAATAGATAGTGAAAATCTTCAGTATCTGAGCTCCTGGAGGGAATCCAGCGGAGAGAAAGGAGATGGTTAAGGGACTGGATGGAGCACCTCTCACAGGACAGGCTGAGGGAGCTGGGCCTGCTCAGTCTTGAGAAGAGCTGAGTGAGAGAGAATCTCATCAAAGTGTATCAGTATCCGAAGGGAGGGTGTCAGAGGATGGAGCCAGGCTCCTCTGAGTGGCACCAAGCAACAGAACAAGAGGTCAAAACTGATGCACATGAACCTGAAGAAAAGCTTCTTTACTGTGCAGGTGGCTGAGCACTGGAACAGATGGCCCAGAGAGGGCATGGATTCACCCTCACTGGAGATAGTCAGGACCTGTCTGGATGCAATCCCATCCAGGGAATTTGGGTGAGATGACACTGTGAGCCCTTCCAACATTACCTATTTGGTGATTCTGTGATCTGAGTGCAATTGAATATTGCTAGAATTAACCACACATGTGAAATCAAGTTTATTATTCATACTGTTTACTTAATTTAATCAGCCACATAGGTAGTGGATTTAGATAGCCAGATTACTGAATATCCTTTATTGAATGAATATCTATTTATTTTAACTGAATGATGAACTGTCTTTTTGCTCATGTCAGAAATGTTGTGAAATACACAGTAAGTTAACAAATTTAACAAGCCAATATATACAAACTTACCTTTAACAATAGTTAATTAGAATAAATAAAGAAAATCATAGATATTTTTAGATCTATAAAGTTTATGAATGAGATTTTGGAATTCTATATCAATACAAAAGTTCAAGTTCTGAGCCAATGCTTCCCTACTTGTTCCAATTATGTGCAGTTCCCAGGAGGATGTTTTTATTGGAAAGAGGAAAAAAGCCTCGGGGATTTCATTTAATCTGTCTTGGGAACATGAGAGATTTTGCTGAAGTATTTTGATTCCTAATTAATTCCTAATAGAAAACTGAGTTGAAAATACATTAAATTATTTTTCAAGGCCACATACATTTTATGTTCTGTAGTTGCAGGCAAGTGACGAAGTAGAAAAACTGCCATGCACTGTGAGCACTATTGAGAAATCATTCCTATGACTAATTGCATGTTGGTCACATGATATAATTTGGAATAAGAATATAAAGATTGTGTACCTTTTCCTGGGCTCCCAGGAGTGGCTATTTTTCAGTAAATTTATTCTCTTTTTCCATAGCATATTTCTTCCAGGCCTTTTGGTCTTCTTACCTAAAATATGCTCAGCTACTGCAAAGACACTGGAGCTGAAAAATGTGTATTCTAGACTGTTCCTCTAATATTTTGTGTTTCTTAATATTTTTGGTTTAAGTTTAAAATCTGTGACAGTTTCTGGGAAACAGTATCAAAGTGTGACTATGGAGATTAAAAAGAATAGGATACTTCTGGAAACAATATATACAGAACAAGAAGATTTATGCTGAATTTGACAGCCTGAGCAACCTCTTCTTCCATTCTAGAGAAAAAAGGGTAAAAAAAAATTAAAAATCATCAAAGCTTGAGATATTTAGTCCTATAGGAAGTGAATTCAGTTTTTAACTTTCTTTTTTTAAAAATTGAAATGTGGAACTCTTTTTCAGGAAAAGGAGAATGCTTACAGCATTATGAATTTTTTCTAAATGTTCTATCAAATGGATGCATGTGTACATGTAATTAGACAAAAATGCTTTACCTGGATTTAGAGCACTTATACTGAAATTTATATTGAACTTTTTATACCTGTCTGTGTAAAAATTAAGAATCTTTGTGCAAAGTTCCAACACATTTTAAGACAGCGTTATGTCAGTGAGACCACTATAGTATGCAGAAGATTTCAATTATCTGGTAGATAAGTGAACATGTTTTACTATCATTCTGCTACATACTAAATAGTTCTTTGTACAATACTACAACAAAACTGACCAAGGTGGCAAACAAATTACTAAACTCTTACATAGCATAAAAATTATAGGATGAAGTATGTATCCATTTTCATCTGTACATAAAATGATGGTTGCTCATTTTTCAGGGCTGAGTTCCCCTTCCTGCAGAAGGAACAAAGAATAAGCTCCACTTTAGCATGCAGACACATGCCCTGTATGTGGTGTGTTTGTAAATTTGTAGTGGCATAACACAATCCACTATAATTTTATAAAAAGTTTAGTTCACTGAAAAGTAAATATTTTAAACACTTATGTTCTTGGCCACTCCTTTGAAATATATAGCAGGTCTCTAGGCACCATGGAAGATAAATTTGTAAAAATTGCAACAGCTCTATCTTTTTAATCATCATATTTACACCTGCATGAGGATCAGAGTGACAGAGGATAATGGCAATAGTGACCTACATACATGTCTCAAACTGAGCTGTTAGAAATGCTCAAGGAAGGGAAGGGTAAAGGATCATGGGGACACCTTGCTCCTTCATACCCCAGAATTTTTGGATTCCCTGTCCAGGTTTGCAAATCTTATAAAATCCCTCATACTCTTTCAATGCCCTTAAGACCCTTAACATCTCAGTCCTTCCACCACTTACTGCAGGTCTTGTCATCTTCTCTGCTCCTTTCACACATCAGCTGTTAGCCTCCTTCTATTTGCTTTCCACCTTTGCCATATCTGGTTCCATACCTCAATCTTACATGTGTTCCCTGCAAACCATATAATTGTTTTATACAATAAGGATAAAATAATAAAATAAAATTATAAAATAAAAAATCTTAACACAGATCAAAATCATTCAAATAAAAATTTCTAACTGGGTAAGCCTCTGGGGTAGA
The DNA here is from genome assembly GCA_013398595.1 of Tychaedon coryphoeus. Lineage (NCBI taxonomy): Eukaryota > Metazoa > Chordata > Aves > Passeriformes > Muscicapidae > Tychaedon > Tychaedon coryphoeus. The sequence continues at coordinate 138,192 of WBND01000572.1, read as the reverse complement.
AGAATATGACTGTGGTTCTACAGACACACATGAATTAGTGACCTCCTTAATTTACTACATACTCTAAGAGCCACCTCAGAACATGTTGAGAGTAACAGGAGAGCTTCTCTAAAGCAGGAGTTTTCAGGAAACCACTTCTGCCCATTCAGATGTCCTTTTGGACTGATCAGCTATATTAGTTAGCCATATTATTAGTAAAAATTGGTGCTTTAATAGTTTTACATAATTTTTTAAGCTATCTGTTTAAATTTCCTCTTTTCAATTCCCAATACATCTTTTTGCAAATATATTTTCAGAGCAAAAGTTACCAAGCAATTTTAGCTATAAATGAAAAAAATCACGTCATAAAGATTACAATAATCTAAATGTGACATCATGCAAACACTATGAAAAATTTTCTCAAAATATATCACCAATAAAGTTTTCAGAAGCATTTCACAAATTTAGTCAGGCTATCTGAAGAAATAAGGAAGTACAGAATGAAACTAGAAAGGAAAGATGGGAGGAGAGAGGTCCAGGAATTCAAACAGGAGCTTATCCATCAAAGAAAATATACAGTAACTGTATCCTAGAGCTGCAAAAACATGCTTTGTACCAAGAGATGAAGGGTGACATTAAAATCTGTTACCACAACAGAGCTGTGGGTGTGGTAACAAACAGTGGCAATGAGGTTACATCTTAAACGAATATACTGCTTTTCAAAGTGATGACATAAATTCACCTAAACACTGTGGGGAAAAAATGCCATGCACAGTAAAGAGCAGTTTCAAAAGAACTTGTAAGCTGTAGAAATCCTTTTATGAAATTCAGTTCTGCTAAAAAAAAAGAGACTGATGCTGACATGTAAATATTTCAAAACATTTAGATTCAGACTTCTAGAGCAATTGCTGTTTCTTGTATTGGCTGGCGGATATAGATCATTGCAGAAATATTATATATCGACAAACTGGTGACCAATCCACTGAAACCCAAAAGTCTTTGACTGACAGCCTATTTCAGGACTGGGTAGAGGAAACTGGGGATGTGGAAGGGGACATTGCAGAGGACTTGTGCATGAGTCAACACAGTCATGCAGCCAGAACAACAACAAAACCATGGCTGAAATGCACAGTAAGTTTATTTCATTGCCATGCTAACTGGAGGATCCTGAAGCAACACCCAGGCAGCAACACACAAGTGGGAGCTCTGGCTGTGTTCAGCTCCGTGAGAGCAAGGCAGGGCTGCTGTTTGCACCAATTTAGCAAGGGCCTGAGCATGCAGTGCTTCCTCCCATAGTGTGATCTCCTCTGTGCTTTTTGTGATCTCTGAGCTTTAATTTCTCTCCCAAAACAGGGAGTTCAAGCGTGCCCATAAAAGCGCCTCCAAGTCTCTGTAATCAGCTATGTTATCTCTACACAGAGATTTTACATTTCAAAACAGAGAGATGATAAATAACTGTAGGCACAGCATAATGAGGTTTCTCCCACTATTATTTTCCAGACCTCAACAATCCCACCTGCAAGGACACTTAAGAGAATCTACCATCCTCCTGGCTTTTTTTCCACTTCTAACACTCTCCTCCCAGCAACTTGCTCTCCTGCTTACTCAGGAACGCCTGCTCATAAATTCATGCATTATTTAATCTTCTAAGAAATATGCATTTTTCCTTGTATTTTCTACTGATGAATCAAACAGTATTATTTCACTACTGTTGTATCCTATCAGACAATTTCGTTACCAAGGGAGACAGACTTGTTAAAAAATCAAATGTGGGAGAGACAGATTTTCTTCTCTGCTGATTAAAAATCTAATCCAAAATCTATTTTGCATGGGATATTGGATCACTGAATTGAGTGTCCTTTAGATCTGACCTTTTTTGTTGTTGTTTTTCCACTCATCATCTACTAGTTTTGCATTTGCCTTCTTTTAAAAAATATCTGCCTTATTCACTTAGACATCTAACTGTTTAGAGATCTTGTTAGCAAGTCATATAGTCTTGTTCTGTGTCTATATAGTGTCTAAAACAACAAATTGAGAACTCTAACAGCCGTAGCAAGAGGCAATTCTAAAAAGTTACTTTGTCTGGCTGAAGGGTTCAGGAGATAATGACATAAATAAATCAGAAGTTCAGAAGTTCAGTAACATAAATCAGCAGCTCTTGTCAAGGGATATGATTCTGTTGTACTACATCTACCTGATGGCCTGAGTCTGTGTAAGTCTTGTAAAATATCTGAGACTGTGACATTGCTATTATTTGCTGATTTCTCTACAGCATTATTTAGATGTTCCAAACACAGAAGCTCTATTACACTTGCAACTAAACAAGCAAGAACGCAGTGTTACTGCTCTGAGCAGTGTATAGTTGTCTAAGATTAGATGAACAAAAGGTGAAAAATCAAGCGCATACAGAAAAATCTAAGCAAGACAATTTACACATCAGGATAAGGTGAAAGCCAGGAATAAACCCTATCCAGCAGAACATTCTTCATCCCATTTGTTGTTTTTGTTTACAGGTCAAGTACTATTGATATTAAGTATGCTATTATGAATTATTATCCTCAAACTAGTGATGGAAACAATGGAATTTATTTTTGTGAAGTTTCAGCATAACAATAATAATTCTTAAGTTACTCTGATACAAAAAAACACTTTTGTTTTGCTTTAGAAAATTACATTCAAATAACTAAAAATTAATGCAGCAAGAAACTTGAACTTGGCTAATTTTGTCCTTAAGAAAATAGTACTCAGATTCAAATGATTAATACAGATATTTTCAAGTCATCATGAGAAACACTCAATATGGCCAATTTCCCACATGTGCAGTAAGGTCTTTAATCATGATTTCTAGTTTGAGGAACAATTAGGGATTTCAGAGTTTAGCCCTGGAAAGCTTTGAACTCTACCAGGTTTCTTCTCACTTTTGGGTGGTCATTAAATGTGGAAATACTGTTGTAAAAGATATTGAACATTTCTTTTGAAAAACCCTTTTCTCAGTTTGATTTTCTATTCTAGAAAAAGACAGGTTGAATGAGATGTCTGAAAATCTCCTAATCCACACCTCTTCCCACATCAGGCCCAAATCAGAGAAGGCTGCACATGGCCTTGGGCAGTTAATTTTGAGTATTTCAGAGAAGGGACTCCACAGTCTCACTGGACAACTTGCTACAGACTTTTACAAACTTCACAGTGAAAACTTTTCCATAACTGAATATGTGTTCTGTCTTGGGTTTTGTCCTTTCATAGAATACATCCATGAAAGGACTGATTACAGTGGGCCCAGAAGAGGGCCATGAAAATGATCAGAGGAACACCTATTCTATAAGAGAAGGCTCAGAAAGTTGAGATTGGTCAGACTGGGGAGGAGAAGGCTCCAGGGAGAGACTTCAATGTGGCCTTTCAGTAGTTGAGAGGGACTTACAAGGAATATGGAGCAAGACATCTATCAGGGCCTACAGTGACAAGACAAGGAACAGGAGATTTAAACTAAAAAAGGCTTTTAGTTGGATATAAGGAAGAAATCTTTTATGGTAAGACTTGTGAGACACTGGAACAGGTTGCCCAGAGAAGTTATGGATGCCCTTTAATCATTGGAAGTATTCAAAGTAAGTTTGGATGAGGCATTGAGCAACATAGGGAAGTTGCACCTGCCCACAAAGTGGGGAATTGGATTAGTTGATATTTAAAGGTTCACTGTACCCAGATCAATCCATGACTCTATAATATGTCCAGTACAGCCAGAATTAGACAGCTGTCTGCAATAATATTCCACCTTAGCTGCCTTCTTATGGTTAAGAGCGAAGCCTGTTTTCTCCAGTCTTCTTAAATATTTTGAGTTTCCACTTTCCTACCAAATTGTGCCTTTTCATTTTGTCAGTCCCCATAGTCGATTTTATTTTCTGGATATTTAATCTGAATAATCATTTTTTCTGTTTCCTTGCTCAGTTACTATTTTACTGTATATTACCACTTTGAGGCATATTTACTTCCTTTTTTCAGTTATTTTTCTCTGCCAGTTTCCTTGTTTCTGCCATTTGATGAGAAAATAAAGGTCTGCATTATCAAAAATACAATGATTCTAGATTTGCATAGCATGAGAGAGCAGAATCTGTCATCCTTTATCATAATAATCACAGCTGTATACTAATTATCATCTGATCTTAAAGCTTGTTTTCAGCCTGGTTCATCTTGACTTCTTCCTAATTAGTAACATCTGATCCAGTAGTACTTCCCATTATAAATTCAACTAATAAAATCATTCACCTTTGAAAATGCCAGTAATAGCTGAAAATGTTGCACATCACATGACATGTTTGAAAATTTGCAACCTTCCTAGTATTTGATATATGTAATTTAACAGTCCTTGAATTTTAGCTTTAATGTATTACTTATAGACTTTTAGATAAAACCCAATGGAAAATTATACCCTATTACACTTCGAATAAATTGTCTGAGTGGATATTAACCACTTGGAAAGATAAGAGAGAAAGGAAAGGAAACAAGACAATTTGTTGCAGATTTGAGGGCAATAACCTGTTAACATCAACAAGCAGCAACTGCTCACTCTGCATTTTTAGTGAAAAGGTGTTAAAGTTGGCCTAGATGCAGATTTAAGACTTTAGAAGGGTGAAGTCAGGGGCAACACAAAGGATAATTAGTTGCTGGTGCCATAGTTAGCAAAGGTGACATGGCTAATGAATCTCAAACAGGGTGTGGGACCTCACCTTGGCAGCTTTCGTCAGAGACAAAAGAGGAAGGCAGCAACAGAATTTTCTCGTTTATCTTTGTGAGTTGAGATAGTATTGTGCAGTTGATACATATAAGTCTAACAGGAACTGAGTGCTTCTCAAGTGCACTTTGCAAGGTGAATCATCATGAACGTTGACAACATCATAGAAATGAAAATGCCGACAAAAAAATTTTAAACTTCCTAAATAACCTTTTCCAGACTTTTGCAGTGGAACATGGTGTTGCAGCAATTGACTAGAAATCCCCTTCCACAGACTACTTGCAGTTGTTAAGGAAACCAAGAGAATTTGAACATATATGCACTTGCTCCTAGTGTACAAAGACCGATGTATGTCAAGTCTTTTATTATACCAAAAAAGAAAGTGTCAGTGAGAAAAATCTACAAAGAGAAATCATTACCAGGAGGTTAAGGAAAAAAAAAAAAAAAGGAAAAAAAATATATGAAGAGGTTTAAAATTCTGTAATATTTTAAACAAAATTTTTAAAAATAAATAACTTTCACAGGATCATCTGTAAGGGTTTCTTTACTCTTGTGCTCTGTGCCCTCCAGATTCTAGTTTTATTCTATGGCACAGATTGGAGTCTTCAGAAACCCCCTGCTAATTCACACAGCCCTTTTCAGGTACCATATGAAGTGCAAGGCAGATTAAAAAATAGAATAGAGTAGAGTAGAGTAGAGTAGAATAGAATAGAATAGAATAGAATAGAATAGAATAGAATAGAATAGAATAGAATAGAATAGAATAGAATAGAATAGAATAGAATAGAATATGTAAGGCAGGAAGGCTCTGCAAAGACCTGGAACAGTTAGATGGATGGGCAGAAGAGTCCACTAGGATGAAGTTTAATAAGTCCAAGTGTCAAGTCCTGCATTTTGGCCACAATAACCCCCTGCAGTGCTATAGGCTGGGGATAGTGTGGCTAGACAGTGCCCAGGCAGAAAGGGACCTGGGGGTGCTGGTCATGAACATGAACATGAGCCAGCAGTGTCCCCTGGTGGCCCAGAAGGCCAGTGGCTCTTGGCCTGGATCAGGAATGGTGTGGCCAGCAGGAGCAGGGAGGTCATTCTTCCCCTCTACTCAGCACTGGTGAGGCCACACCTTGAGTGCTGTGTCCAGTTCTGGCCCCTCAGTTTAGGAAGGACCTTGAGACGCCTGAGAGTGTCCAGAGGAGGCAACGAGGCTGGTGAGGGGCTTGGAACACAAACCCTGTGAGGAATGGCTGAGGGAGCTGGGGGTGTTTATGCTGGAGAAAAGGAGACTCAGGGCTGACCTTATCACTCTCCACAACTCTCTGAAAGGTGGTTGTAGTCAGATGGGGGTTGGTCTCTTTCTCCAGGCAGCAACTGACAGAATGAGAAGACACAGTCTTAACCTACATAAAGGGAAAATTAGGTTGGATATTAGGAAAAAGGTTTTTGTAGAAAAAGTGATCAAGTACCGGAATGGTCTGCCCAGGGAGGTGGTGGAGTCATCATCCCTGGATGTGTTTAAAAAAAGCCTGGATGTGGCACTTGGTGACATGGTTTAGTTGAGGTGTTAGGGCATGTGTTGGACTCAATGATCTTGAAGGTCTCTTCTGACCTAGTGATTCTGTGAATTCCATGAATATTTCATAATCTCATTTAAAGTTTAATTTCCACTTTTTCTTTGCTTTGTCAATAATATTATTGTCAGTGCCACAGAAATGGAAACAGAAGCAAAAAAACATGCACTGAGAGTAGCAAAACCCATATCATAATCTGTATTATACCTTGCTTTCTGTTCTTCTTTCATTGGAGAAATTGTCGTGAGGATTGTATACCCCTGTTGAGTTGTAAAAACAAAGCCATGGGTATTGGATATGTATTTCTTTCAGCTTAATTCTGGCTTGATGAAAGAAAAACTGCTTGGGGAATATTTCTCATTCAATATTCAGAAACCACCCTCTCAATACACCGATATTGTACCTACCTGTGAAAAGCAAAGTGAAAATTGTAATCTGCGATGACTGTAATTGCTTACAGCAAATGTATCCTCAGAAGTGGCAGGGCAACTTGAAACCTCCAGTGTAAGTGCTGCCTTACTCAATTATTGACCTACTTTGGAGTTGAAGAAGACCTCCTTTGCTAAAGTAATACATTGCAGGAATTCTCCAGTCACTACAATGAAGCACAAGAAGGGTTGGAGAATCTAACACACATTAAATAAATCATTCTGTTGAAGAAAACTTCCAAAGGAAATTTAATGTGGCATCCACCACCCAGCTTTAACTTGGAAGTTACAGTATTGTATTATATTTATATTGGTTATTAACATTTGGCTAAACACTGAGTTTAAACACTAATTTAAGGCAGGAGGGGAGGACGATTCAGGTAACTGTAAAAATCTGGATATTTTGTACAAAGGCACTCGAAAAGTGACAATTTTTCTGAGTAATATAGTATCATGGGTCACCTTTTATTTCACCTTGTAGTTTATGTCTTTGCAATTTCAGGAAAAATGTCTGTTTGTAGAGGTGCCACGATTAAAGAATAATTTTCTTCTATTTCATAACAGTCTCTAACAGAGTACAGTCAAATTCTATTCAATAACTGCTGGGAATATGTTGACTTCTCTGATTTTTAAGGATATATTCAACAAAACCGTAACAACTGGAACAAGAGGGACTTTGGATAATCCACTATTTCCTTATGCAGATATTAAAAGTAGTCAGGCTTTTTTCAGTCCTTTTATTTTGAAAGGTTATTTCAAAATGCTGCTGTTTAAAAATCTCTTTTCCTTATTTCCTGCCTAAAGACACACTTGCTTGTTGGTATGCATTTTTGTCTGTGCAACACAGTCCTTATTTTCTGCCTAGATATCACAAACCAGTGATGAAATTCACCTATTTATTAAAAGATTTATTACATAGCAAGGAGACTGGTCAGGTGACCCAACTGACTTTACTAGCATAGCACTAATAATTCAGTGACAGAAATAGCAGAATATTTTTAAATATATGGTATAATTTCCATAATTTCATTTTTTCACCAATCTTCTTGATTTATGATGTCACTGGACAGAGTTCAGCAGATCTGTCTCTTACCAAATTAAAAAGGGATTTTTCAAAATAATTTTGTTACTGCCTCACTGAACTTTTTTGGTTTGTTTTTTTTTTTTTTTTCCTAAGAGGATAAGACTACAGTTTTGCTTTTCTGTTTTTTTTATTTGGACTACTTTGAACAAATATTTACTAGTCTAGACGCTGCTGAAGATAATAGATCCAGTAGGTCTATCAAGGCTAGCGTTTCAAAGCCCTGTGCAATTATCTTAATCAAAGTTCAATCAANAGAATAGAATAGAATAGAATAGAATAGAATAGAATAATGTAAGGCAGGAAGGCTCTGCAGAGAGACCTGGAACAGTTAGATGGATGGGCAGAAGAGTCCAATAGGATGAAGTTTAATAAGTCCAAGTGTCAAGTCCTGCATTTTGGCCACAATAACCCCCTACAGTGTTATAGGCTGGGGATGGTGTGGCTAGACAGTGCCCATGCAGGAAGGGACCTGGGGGTGCTGTTCACAGCTGACTGAACATGAGCCAGCACTGTGCCCTGGTGGCCAAGAAGGCCAGTGGCTCCTGGCCTGTGTCAGGAATAGTGTGGCCAGCAGGAGCAGGGAGGTCACTCTTCCCCTCTACTCAGCACTGGTGAGGTCACACCTTGAGTGCTGTGTCCAGTTCTGTCCCCTCAGTTTAGGAAGAACCTTGAGACACTTGAGGAGGCAACGAGGCTGGTGAGGGCCTTGGAACACAAACCCTGTGAGGAACAGCTGAGGGAGCTGGGGGTGTTTATGCTGGAGAAAATGAGACTCAGAGGTGACCTCATCACTCTGTACAACTTCCTGAAAGGTAGCTGTAGTCAGATGGGGGTTGGTCTCTTTCTCCAGGCAGCAACTGACAGAATGAGAAGATACAGTCTTAACCTACATAAAGGGAAAATTAGGTTGGATATTAGGAAAAAGTTTTTTGTAGAAAAAGTGATCAAGTACTGGAATGGTCTGCCCAGGGAGGTGGTGGAGTCATCATCCCTGGATGTGTTTAAAAAAAGCCTGGATGTGGCAGTAGGTGCCATGGTTTAGTTGAGGTGCTAGGGCATGTGTTGGACTCAATGATCTTGAAGGTCTCTTCTGACCTAGTGATTCTGTGAATTCCATGAATATTTCACAATCTCATTTAAAATTTAATTTCCACTTTTTCTTTGCTTTGTCAATAATATTATTGTCACTGCCACAGAAATGGAAACAGAAGCAAAAAAACATGCACTGAGAGTAGCAAAACCCATATCATAATCTGTATTATACCTTGCTTTCTGTTCTTCTTTCATTGGAGAAATTGTCGTGAGGATTGTATACCCCTGTTGAGTTGTAAAAACAAAGCCATGGGTATTGGATATGTATTTCTTTCAGCTTAATTCTGACTTGATGAAAGAAAAACTGCTTGGGGAATATTTCTAATCTGCGATGACTGTAATTGCTTACAGCAAATGTATCCTCAGAAGTGGCAGGGCAACTTGAAACCTCCAGTGTAAGTGCTGCCTTACTCAATTATTGACCTACTTTGGAGTTGAAGAAGACCTCCTTTGCTAAAGTAATACATTGCAGGAATTCTCCAGTCACTACAATGAAGCACAAGAAGGGTTGGAGAATCTAACACACATTAAATAAATCATTCTGTTGAAGAAAACTTCCAAAGGAAATTTAATGTGGCATCCACCACCCAGCTTTAACTTGGAAGTTACAGTATTGTATTATATTTATATTGGTTATTAACATTTGGCTAAACACTGAGTTTAAACACTAATTTAAGGCAGGAGGGGAGGACGATTCAGGTAACTGTAAAAATCTGGATATTTTGTACAAAGGCACTCGAAAAGTGACAATTTTTCTGAGTAATATAGTATCATGGGTCACCTTTTATTTCACCTTGTAGTTTATGTCTTTGCAATTTCAGGAAAAATGTCTGTTTGTAGAGGTGCCACGATTAAAGAATAATTTTCTTCTATTTCATAACAGTCTCTAACAGAGTGCAGTCAAATTCTATTCAATAACTGCTGTGAATATGTTGACTTCTCTGATTTTTAAGGATATATTCAACAAAACCGTAACAACTGGAACAAGAGGGACTTTGGATAATCCACTATTTCCTTATGCAGATATTAAAAGTAGTCAGGCTTTTTTCAGTCCTTTTATTTTGAAAGGTTATTTCAAAATGCTGCTGTTTAAAAATCTCTTTTCCTTATTTCCTGCCTAAAGACACACTTGCTTGTTGGTATGCATTTTTGTCTGTGCAACACAGTCCTTATTTTCTGCCTAGATATCACAAACCAGTGATGAAATTCACCTATTTATTAAAAGATTTATTACATAGCAAGGAGACTGGTCAGGTGACCCAACTGACTTTACTAGCATAGCACTAATAATTCAGTGACAGAAATAGCAGAATATTTTTAAATATATGGTATAATTTCCATAATTTCATTTTTTCACCAATCTTCTTGATTTATGATGTCACTGGACAGAGTTCAGCAGATCTGTCTCTTACCAAATTAAAAAGGGATTTTTCAAAATAATTTTGTTACTGCCTCACTGAACTTTTTTGGTTTGTTTTTTTTTTTTTTTTCCTAAGAGGATAAGACTACAGTTTTGCTTTTCTGTTTTTTTTATTTGGACTACTTTGAACAAATATTTACTAGTCTAGACGCTGCTGAAGATAATAGATCCAGTAGGTCTATCAAGGCTAGCGTTTCAAAGCCCTGTGCAATTATCTTAATCAAAGTTCAATCAAATTTCATTAGACTCTGGCACTCTTGTTCCTGCATCAAGAACAGAGCAACAGATATACTTGGAAAAAGTCTGATCAAGAGGTCTAACTTTAAATATATCAGTATGCCTCAAGCAATTTCATTAAATCTCATATGCTAAAAAGAATCTCACTTAAAAAATTGGATAGCCATGGTCTCTTATCAGTAAATGAATATTTGATTTCTTTTACAAGTGTATATCCACAAAGTACCTTCTTAAGTGTGTTCCTCTGACTCTTCACTGTCAAGCATTCACAGAGAAGTCAGAGAAACAAAATATGACACAGGTGATTAAAACTGATTGAAAATTTTTTGGTACATAAATTAAGGAGATTGATTCTTTCAAAAGGACTAAGTGAACTTTTCCCAGCAAAAGCTGTCCATCAAATTTCTATTTCCTTGAGAATTGGTTTCAGCTCCTGAAGTAACTTGTAGGTCTGATCAGCTTTACCTGTATTCTCTTAAAAATATTTTCTTTATGTGCACAAAACAGATTTAGGAAATTATCTATCATCCCTGGAGTTTTCCTTCATGCTTGGAAACCTTCCATCTTTATGGAAGCTGAGTGAGGGAGACAACTCTCTGTGATTCTGACCTACTTGATCTGGGCTAACTCGTCCAAACCAGGATGATGAGGGAAAGCTACATCAAGAAGATTGGAAGAATTCAAGTTATAAATCTGAATTTGAGTTCCTTCTCACAAAAATCTGTGGATATAAGTGAGGGCATATTCACACAAGTCTTTATAAAATGTATTTAATGGGTAGTACTATAAAGGATTGTTTACACAGAGATTTGGAAATATAGATTTTGATCTTTAAATATAAAATCACAGAGATGTAGGAAGGGATTGAAGAAATTGGCAATGCACTCAGATATATGTTCTCTGACTCCATAATTCACAGTTTTAATAGACTAATAGATATTTTTACAAATAAAGCTTTAGAAAATTGTATGAAGCTAAAGAAGACACTGAATTTCAGGCTTGATTCTGGTTTAGCTTATGCTTTCTGTTACATATTTCTTATTTCCATTAAGTCTGTTCCTACTAGTAGCTACTTAATCACAACCAGGTTACTTAATCACAACCAGGTTATGCTGATTTAAGTGGGATCTGTGTCTGCATACGAAAATGAGATATGCTTTGGTATTCAGTCTAAAATTCTTCCCCAACTGTTTTAATTGCATTTTATCATTTCTGTCCAGATGTTAATTAGTCACAACTTTTTTTGTGTGACATTACAATAATTTCTGGTAAATATTTTCAATTCAAATTAATAAGACAATTTTTTTCAATTAAAAATGCTTAGAATATATTAAACAGGGAGAATATTTGTGGCTATGTGAGAATATCCACAATAATAATATGTTTCTTCTTGTGGCGGAGTATGTTTAATAACCTTACTGACCCTTAAAAAAAAAAGACTTTTTTGATGTCGTTAAAAGATTTAGCAATATTTTTTTCCCCCTGATGTGACAGTACAAAGAACTTTCAGGTGAAAATTGAACAGAGATATGGCAAGAAGTATTAGTCTCCAGTGTCTAAAAGTTAATCTCTGACATGGCTACTTGCAGCTTTATTATTTTTTTAACACTTTTTTCTAAAAAAAAAAAAAAAACAACTCTAATATTGGAGTTAAAAGATTTTTTTATCAATTGAACTATAATGAAATACATTTTTACAGTGGTTTATTTATAACATCTGAATTAGTAAGCCTCTTTTATTGTCTGTAAAATATTTAAAGAAAAAGAACCCGATCTCCATTTCTGCTTTCACTTATTTATAGTGCTATGGAGTTAGACAGTTTGGTGGCACTTTGTGGGGAAAAGGCTGGTCCAATAAACACCACACCAAATAGGAAAATTTGAAGCTAGGTAATTCTTTGGCACAAGCTTGCACTGTAACCTAGTAAAAACTTTCTTAAATATCTGCATAGAAAAGGATTCAAATCCTTTTTCATCTGACCTTCCTCTTCAATAATGTTCACATACAGATTAGTATCTTGCCAAAAATTCAATGACTAAAGCAAAAATAGAGTTCTTGTTTGATGACTTCTCATTTTTCATATTTATCAGCACTTCATATACCTCGCATTTTCCTGTTTATTCAACATTTCCATTGAAGTCAACACTAATAGAACTTACCTATACATTATTATTATTATGGACTATTAATCAGCACTTCATATACCTCCTATTTTCCTGTTTATTAAACATTTCCATTAAAGTCAGCAGTGATAGAACTGATGTACATATATTATTGTGTACTACTCTGCTTAAAGTCTGTGGTTATTAAGAGTTCCAGATTTTAAAACAAAAAGGCTAACTATGCAAGGAATAACATTAATATCCTTGATTTAACACAAGAAGGCAATCTATAATACTTCTAGTTTCAAAGGAAACCAGCTGGTTTATAATAGATGTTTCATGGGTTTTATGTCATCCTGCCCAATGCGCTTCTCATCACTCCATCATCATAATTAGCTTTTCAATTAGCAGGTTTGTGTTTGTACAAGATTAGCAGCAGCTGAATCAAATTCACTTTGCTCATGACAGCAACCTTTGCAGTGACTACTGCTATTAAATAACAAAATATAAACAACAGAAAAACAAGCCTTCGAAAACAAGATTTCTGCTTTCTCTACTCCCACTCAAGTTCAAGGTAATTTTGTTCACACTAAATCTATGCATATTGAACAAAAATGACTTCGGAAAAATCCTCATGCATTCCTACCAAATTATTTTTTTAGCTAATTAAAATTAGCACACAAATAGAAATTTAAAAACTTAAATTAAAAAAAAATACAATATAAAATAGCCTGACTAAAAGTAAATATATTATTTAATATAGAAATTCCTGGTATTATTAATAATATAGGCATTGTATCCTAACTGAAAATCTTTGCCAAATAGTACTGAAGAAATAATTAACAATATAAATAGTAAACTTATTGATAAAAATAATTTTAATTAAGATTTACTTAGTTATCTACCAGATAGAAGCAGACATCTTATATCACTCTTAGATGTTGCTACCTAACAATTATAAATGAGGTAATACAGGCTTCTGGTAATGAAGATCTTACTGTGCATACAAGTTTTTCCTTGATGAATGTATTGGGAGTTCTGAAGTTATCTGAAAGAGCTGACCCATGACCTTTGGTTGCTTAAATATAAAAATAAGAGCTTAGGAAATAGTCCATGCAGAACCATAGAATTGTAGAATATTCTGAGTTGGAAGGGACCCTTCAGGATCATCGATAACAACTCCTGGCCCTGAACAGGATGCCCCAAGAATCACATAATGTGCCAGAGGCTATTGTCCAAATGCTTCTTAAACTCAGACAGTCTTGATGCTTTGACCACTTCTCTGGGGAGCTTGTTCCACCCTCTGGGTTAAAAACATTTTCGTGATATGCAACGTTCCCTGATTCAGCATCATGCCATTTCCTCGAGTCCTGTCACTGGTCTCGAGTGAAGAGATCTGTACCTGCCCCTCCTTGTGAGGATGTTGAAAGCTGCAATGAGGTCTTCCCACAGTCCTCTCCAGGCTGAACAGACCAAGTGATGTCAGCTATTCCTCATAGGGCTTCCTCTCCTTCACCATCCTTGTTGCCCTCCTTTGGAAGTCTCTAATAGTTTAATGTCTTCTACATTGTATCACCCAAACCAGCCCCCAGCACTCGAGGTGGGACTGCCCCAGCTCAGAGCAGAGCAGGACAATCCCCTGCCCTGCCTGGCTGGTGATGCTGTGCCTGATGCCCCCAGGACAGGGTTGGCCCTCCTGGCTGCCAGGGCACTGCTGACTCAGGGTCAACTTGCCGTTGACCAGAACCCCCAGGTCTCTTTCCACGGCTCTGCCTTCCAGCCTTTCATTCCCCAATCAGGGTTTCCTCATTCCTGGCGCAGAATCCAGTGTATCTCCACCCTCTGGATCTTTTATTTCCCAAATATCATCTAATACACAAAAGTCAAAACAATTTTTTAATACCTTTTAATGTTTATTCAAGTTACTCTGAATATTGAATGAAAGTTGATTTATAACACCCTGCGTGATGAAGGAAGCTGTCATAACTGTGTGTGTAAGTATTGTACTGTTGGGGAAAATGAAATTATTCAAGTGAGTTTTAGCACCATTTATCTCTGTGTGACTACCTAGAAAAGATTACTCCTTATTGTTTCACTGGAATTTTAAGTTTCTTTAAAAACTGAAACTTAAGACACATCTTGTCTACAATATATGTGTATTGCTAATTTTGTATAACCAGTACTGAATGTGTGTACTACCATATATATATATCAATAGTTAGATCTTGTCTGTGAGGGATCTTGGACATCTTTGCAAGAAAAAAGGGTTTGTGTCTCTGGGTCCAGGACCTCAGTGTTACATTCATTTGGAATCTGCAGTGTATTATAGAGATCCCATGGTTAAAGAAAAAACAATCAACTTATAGTTAAAAAAAAAAAAAAATCCTATTTGGTTGTGCTACTCTTCTCAATTTCCACCTACTGCACTGATACATCCAAGGTAATTCTTATACCGAGTTAATTTGTTTACAGCTGTTTCAAGTATATTTAACTTTACATGCATAATTTTGCTTATACTAATCTCATTAAGTTAACATACTTAATGAGTATGTAGAGCTGGTGCTGGAGACTGAAACTCAGAGGGAAATTTAGGAGCTCACATCTGTCTGAAAAGGTTTGGAGGAGAGGAAATATGAGTTATGGCTTTCAAAGATCTTCACGTACAATCCGTCTGCAACCTCAGCATAGTATTCTCTGTTTACCCTTACCTATCCTACTGACACTTTATATTCTCTATTCTGCTCGATTCACTCCTGAAATGTTATGAGCTATATATGTTTATTTTGGCAAAACTTCAGCTTCCATTCGGGTGAGGTAAAAAAGCAGATCACTGTGGTTACATTAAAAGAGTTATCTTTCTGTTTTGAATATAGTATTCTGCACTGCAAATAGCTGTAAGCTATTATCTGTGACACATTTTGCTTATATGTGTCTGGGGTAGAGAACTGTATTTTTTAAACTGAAATATTGAATAGAGAATGTAAACGTTTTCAGGCTAGAAATCCAACACTCTCCTCAACTCATTTTTCCCACACCTTTTTAGATTATTTCCATTCTCTTCTCAGGAACTTTGTCAAGTTTCTGAGAAAAATTCCTTATTTGATTATTCACTATCTTTGTAAGAAGACTTTCCGAAGCATTGGATGGGATGGATTAATCAGAATGGTTTAGCATGGTATTTTGAAAACGTATTTCTCAATGAAACTTCCAAGATCATTTTAATACCAAAGTTGAATAAATTTAGAAAACATCAGATTGCAATTTGGTCAACTTATGTACTTATGACCTCTTTTTTTTTTTTATTTTTTTAAAGATCATTTTGCAACATAGAGCTAATTCAAACTTTTGATATATTACATTTGTTAAGCCTCAGATTTTGGGGGGGGGCTTTGGTGACTGTTAATTTTGTACAATTCAACCTTTTAATTCCAAAAGGCATAATGTAACTAACAGAGTAAGAATTAAATAAACTTAAATATGATCTATCTGCTTCTATCTTCTCATTCTGCTCACGAAGAAGTCACTACTTTGCACATATTCCTGCCCTATTAACATTTGAATAATGATTCCTTTTTATTGTACAGTAAAATGCTCATGGGAGTATATTCTGTATTAGTGGTGATCTTCATCTTATTAAATCAAAAAGATTTTTTGAACATTGAAAAATACCACATTGATTATTTTAAAATCTCTTTGCCAACCAATTTTAAACAGCTGTCAGTATTGTTTGGTTAAATATCTGAAGCTGCATGCTCTCATGTTGTTAAATGAAATTTTTTTTCAAAGCAAACACTTGAGAAGCATTCACTGTTCATTTATAACTTTATGGGGTTGGTAATGAATCCTCTGCTTGGGAACTTAAAGATCCTCTTGGGGCTGTCTATTACTCTTCTTGCAAAATATTGCAAGGAGTTACAGTCCCACAGCAATGGCCTCTGCCACTCATGTCAGGGGCAATTCAGTGAAAGTTTCAAACATGTTGACATCAATTTGTTTTCTGTTAATTTGATAAAATAAAGTTGGTTGCAAATTGTCACCACAGTCACTTGCTTGGTTCTGAACTGTTATAATATTTCAAGAAATTTGTGGTTGAACACTCTTCATATCATTTCAGGTAATGTGAACAAGCTGACCATGTTTTGTGAATTTTAGACCTAGACAGCATAAGTTACTCGGTCTGGGTGGAAATGAACACACTAAAAAATGCAGCAAGTTTAGAGGACATGGACACATCCTTTACATTTCTCCATGTATCATGAGGAAACAATTGATGATGATACTCAAGGAACATTTCAGTCACTCTTTCACAACCTGGATCTCCGAAGCAAGAAATAGAATGTTATCACTTACAGGGTTCTTAGTCATAGGATGAAAAATCATTTACTAAGCTAATTCTTAATGGATTTACCTTGAATTAAAATATTTCCAGTAGTCACTGCTAATATCCTAAATACTCATTGACAATTGGTGCACTGTTTACATACAGCCTACAAACACGGGACAAAACCCAGAGAAATGAAGAAGTAATTTCTAGTGCCTAGTGGGGTGTCTACAATTTGTTTAGATTAAGAGTGAAAAATAAACATATTTCTTGTTCTCAGCCATTGGATTTCTGATTGCAGCACAGTGCAGGCTTGGAGCTCACAAACTAGATTCGTCTAGATGAAACTAAACAAGATAACTCATCTCAGTAGAATACCTAACACATTCTTGGCATTAATGAACATTTATATTTTAGGACCAGACAACAGCACTGAAAAGCTTATGTTGAATATTAGTTCTTCAATATCATCTGTATCAGTGTATAAATCCTTTACTTAGGGACCAAATTAAATTCTAATATAGACATATCATGAAGTTTTTGTTTTCTTCTCCCTCTCTTCCTTTTGCCGAGTCCTTTGTCATCTCTTTCAATCATTTAGCATATTAGAGGAACAGTCTCTGTTCTTACATAACAGACTTTGCATGGGTACAGCTTGTTAGTTATGTCTGGGCCCACCAGTGGCTAAGAGATTGTATGTGCTGTTCAGCTTTTTAGCAGCTTGGATGCAACTCACACCTCTAAGCTAGCCCATCGTCCATCCACCCATGTATTCCTGCTGGTCCTTCAACCAGGGTTTACATAAGTCTTTGACTAACCAAACACCATCAATATTCTTCCCAGCTGGTTGGATAATCAACATGTTGAAACTATTCTGAGAAGAGGTAGCAGCAGTACAAAGCAGCGTATATATACTTTT
>WBND01000572.1:92014-119963 GCA_013398595.1 Tychaedon coryphoeus | reverse complement strand
ATGTTTGTTTTCTGTTGAGAGTTTTTTTGTTTGGTTGTTTTTAAATTATGGTGGCTTTGTTGCTGTTGTTTGCATATGGACTTTTTTACTTCCTGATGAAAAATGAAAATTAATTTCAAACCTTGAGTTTCAAACCTATGAAGTAAAGTTCTTGCTTTTGAGGAAGTGTTGTCATAAGTAATACAAAATACTAAATAAAAATACCAATGGCTATGTAATAATAGTAATAATAATAATAATAATAATAATAATAGTGATAATAATAATAATAATCAGTATTGAATAATAATGGTTTTGATTTTGCCACCTACCTAAGTGGTGGTAAATGGTGGTGGAGAGTAAATGTCCATCAAAACTTGACAATTGACTTATAGTTTCATTGAAGATTATGAGAAAGAAAATGAAATATATTTATTTTAACAATTCACTGTTAAAGAAGTACAGTATTTGAATTCCTGTGCAGTGTAGGTGTAAAGATCTGTGACAACCCATAGAATTTGTCAGTTTGCCATTTATTCCATATAATTAGACACAATGAAATGTTGTCCCTTTTTTTGAAGATACCAGAGGGTATTATTTAGCATGTTGATTACTACCTTTAATATCTCTATAGGCCTGGGGAAAATAAAAAGGAGTAAAGTTATTTGAACTAAAGACAGAGGGGAAAAAAAAGCAGAATTTTATATTTTTAAGCTTCACTCAGGAGTTAGAAATGTATATACTACAATCTACACTGCTGAACATTGAAAATATAGACAAATCCCATCCTGAACACAAAGACAGGATGCCATCAGGCTCCTGCTGGCCATTTTAAACTCTGCTTAATCCAGGGTTAGCTAGTATGTCTGCATTCTTTATTTATGCAAAGTAATAAAATCTTCTAATTGACCTTTATATGATTATGTGTGTAGAGTTTTTTGGGTTTTGTGAAAAAGCATTCCTGATTTGCTGCTCTGCTCAGTGGGTTGCAGATGGCTGAGGGTACTAGAAGATTTTTTGTTTCATGTCTTCCAGGTCTTCCTGCATAGCCTTGTTGGTCTGCTATGAGTGAAAGGAAAAGGATAGGGCAAAGATATGAACATAAAGACACCACAGTATTATTTGGTTGACAGAGGGATCTGCAGTTGCACAAGATGGATAAAAGAGGTAGATAAAAGACTTTTGGAGAATTTCAAAGTTATGGAGATTTTTGTCTGACACCTTAATGATAACCACATAGAACATTCTGTGAAAGTCAGTGTTGCTTTCTATTATGTTTTCATGTGCATGTGTGGTGCAGTTGTCTTCCTACTGATCACTTTCTTCTAGAATCTTTAGCAGACATTTGGCTCATAGTTCTAGCTTTCTGTGTTACCATACAATAATTTGGATTGGAAGACACATTAAAAATCATCTACTTCCAACCTTCTTGCCGTGGTCTCCATAATGCTGAGCAACACCCTTCCTAGCTGTCCTTCCTAAAGTGCCTGTATCCTTCCATTCTTACACTCCAGGCATAGGAGTGTATTGCACATCTCCATTAGTGCAATAAGATGATAGCCCTTCAGATGTGTGTGTGTCAATAGCTCCTCCTGTTTATTCTTCATGCTGTGTTTATTTACATAGAGACATTTAAGTTGGACCCCCACAGAAGCTGCCTTATTGTCTGGAGTGGCTGGAATTCATTTGTGATTCTCTGTGGGTTCTCTTCTGGTGATCCACAACCCTGCTCTAAGCTCTGGGCATCTCATTCTGTCACTGGCATAAAACTGACAGGAGTGGGATGGATTGAAGTTCTCTTTATACAACAATTATTGCATAAAGCCCTCTTGACCAGTCTGTGACCAAAGATGTGTTACCCCTTCACTGACAGATGGGCCTCATCTGGCCTCAGCAGAACAGGATTTTCAGAGCAAGCCTCATGGTATAAGTACTTAACCCTGGCTGTGCAATCAGCCCTATAACCATTGTTTATTCTCCAAACATGACTGTCCCTTTCAACCTCCTTCCCTTAGACCAGGAGTACTGATGAAAATACTTCCCTGTGCTTCTGAGTCCCCTATCACTGCTCCTGGGACTCTGTAATCCTCACACTGCTGGTGCTGCTCCTGTCTGTATCACTGGCACTGCCATGGAACCTCAGTGGGCTGTAGGGGCTAACAGCCCTGGCAGAAGGCCCTGGCAGAGAGCTCCCCTCCAGAGCAGAGTGCAGCAGGCCAGCAACTGGGTGCCTCCATCTTTCTCAGAAGTGTCCCCTGCTGCTGTCACCTTGGCCTTACTCAGTTGCCATGGTTGCCATACAGGGAGCAGATGAGGCTGCCCTAGCTCCAGCAGCTTTCCTGATGTGGTGGGTCTTCCCTCTTTAGTCTGCAGAGTGGCAAAGTGATTATCCCTCTAGGTGAACTGCAGCAGAAAATAACTGCATACTTTCTATCTCAAACTAGGCATAGCATGATATTTTGTGTCCTAAGACATGGATAAAAAACTCTCTGCTCCATTTTCTCTATACCCTTTTGTATTCACATTTCACCTGCACTACAAAAAGAGGACTTGGAAATAAACCAACTAACCAGACAAGAAAAATCTGTTGTGCTGCTGTTTTTTATTTTATCTTCCAAAAATGATGGTATTCCATAAGGTTGAAGTTTTACATCCAAATAACATAGATGGATTTACACTGGTAAAAACTCTATTAGTTTATTCATTAATTGATGGAATCCTAAAGCATCAAGAAAATAACTGTATGTATTTGGAGACTAGAGTTTCCACTGTAAAGGGAACTCGGAAAATTCCTATAGAAATTTAAATAAAAATATCTTTATGGATCCAGTTGCTGAAATATCTACTGAATTGATT
This sequence comes from Tychaedon coryphoeus, assembly GCA_013398595.1. Lineage (NCBI taxonomy): Eukaryota > Metazoa > Chordata > Aves > Passeriformes > Muscicapidae > Tychaedon > Tychaedon coryphoeus. Next base: position 117,128 of record WBND01000572.1, on the reverse strand, counting down.
AAATTTGTTTAGCTTAATTGACTGGTTGGATAAAAAAATGAAAAAGAAAGATATAGCTGGAGAAATACTTCCTCTAAGCAAACATTTCTGTGCCAAGAATAGTCAGGGCAAGGAAAGAAGAGTTCCACAGAAAAGACATCAAAGGGACTATTGCAAAAGAAGAAGAAAGAGTAAGTTTCTGAAAAGTTATATTTTACTAGACTATAAAGTCTAGAAAACAATTCTGTGTGGTGAATGAAAACTCTTCAATTTTAGAAGCTTTTCTCTTGAAATATTTTTCCCTTTTTTTTTAGTTCATATTCCGTGCTACCTAACTTTCTTAATACCGACTTACAAAGCGAATAACAACGCTATCAGAGCTCAGCTGGATCATCTGGGAATGTCTGAAGACTTATATCTAGCCTACAGGGCCCTACTGGTGTCAGAATTCTGAAATTTCCCCCTGTAGAGGTAACTGAGTGGAACTTAATTTGTGAAGGCTGCGCACAGAAAGAAAAGCAGCTTCACACCTGCGTCTGAACGTCAAATAAGACCATCATTACTGGAGAATGGGATTTCTTGTGGAAATGAACTAGTGGATGTGAAGGAGAAGAATTTAATGTTCACAAAAACTGGGGATAGGAAGAAGGTATAAAATGCAGGGATCAGTTTTGAAATATCTATCAGTCTTTCTGTACTACTAGATGGTGTTGTTACATGTCATATTGTGAGAGGATACTTATACTAAATACATGCTACTAGTGGATACTAATACTAATACATTCTAAATTTTTTCTTATGTTAAGGAGACAGTGTCCCTCTCTCATCATCAATTCTATTCAAAATTTTATTAGGAACTTCTCAGCACTGAGCAGTCCTCATGGCATAAATTATTTGACAACTTGACCCTAAAAAATTTGGAGAGCCTCCAGAATGTGATTTTCTAGTAACTTCGAATGGCTAAAGCACTAGAAGACTACTGAGGATGTTTTGCTCCCCAAAAGCATATTGAAGGACATTTCCAGCCCTTTAACTTTCTTATGCTCCTCTCCACAATATAGAGCAGACTGAAGCATATTAACTAGTGCTCATGATAAAAAGTTTAATTTGGAATTCACAGCACTTGCTTGAAATACAGGTGATGCTTTATTTGGGGACAGAAGTATCTTTAGATTAAATCTATAGCTGTTGAAACATTTTTGAATATTGGGTGAAAACAAGTTATTAAGAAAAGATTGAAGGTAGAATTGAACCTCTGAAGTGTAAGGTTTTCCAACTGTGGCAATCCAACTTTTCATAAGAAACAATCCAGGTAGTAATTTAATTAATAAGGTCTTCACACAGTTCTGCATCAGTGTACTTTTAGAACTGCATAGGATTCCACTGTGTTCATGGTTGCTTGAGTTTAAGTAATGGCAACTTTGGAGTTAAAGGACAATATTTAAAATATTAATTTAGTGTATCATCACTTGAATATTCTATTGGGTTTGTTTCTACCAGGATGTAAGATGTCTGTATACGTAGACACCGAAGAAAAGATAGACTAGTCTAGAAGTTCTAGGAGAATTTTCCCCTTAAATAATTGACTGCTTTGAGTTTCAGAATTTTTGCTTGCTCCTTTTTCACATGGAGATTTCTGTCAAGAAAAAAATATCTTGGAACATCCTTCAAAAGCAAGTTTTTATTATACTCTAATACTTATAAAGTAAGGAAAAGCCAAACTTGGTATTAATGAAAAATTCCGGTTTTCAGTTTAAGACAAAATATGTATGAGGTAGTAACACATTTCTGAGAGGTAACTTACTTTTTCAATCACTGCAATAATACTGTGAAATGTTCATGTTGTGAGATACTTGTCTTACATAATTAGATATTGACATTCTTTCCTTTGCCTTTAACATCTCCTATAGAAAGCTGAAAATAAGATTTAAAAAGAACAAGTTAGTATATCTTCCTTACAGAAAACATTCACTACTTCACATTTAAAAGCAAAAAAAGGTGTTGAAAATGTTGCTTTAAAATGTAATATCTAAATAATTATTTGAAATTCATCATAGACTGCTGAAAGTATAATGAATATGAATATATTTTCATTTGATGAATTTTTTTTTATTTTCTCTTTTATTGTGCTTTCATTAAACACTTGAGTTGCAAAGCCTTACAAAGTAATTTTTCAACTTTACCCAGAGTGCCATCTAATGGTACTGTTGTCTCAGATGAAAAAACCCAAGTGTGGGTCATACTGAAGATTTCAATTTAAGATACAAATTAATTACATCATCATGTTGGAATGCAGCCATCAATTTGTTCAGCAAGTAGTGCAGATGAAGTGATCCAATCTTTACCTCCAATATTTATACTGTTTTCTCATTGGATGAATTAATCATCAACTTAAATTCTGCTATTTTAGTGAAACAATAAGACTACAATATGAAAATTAAATAAGAACAGTGGTCAGATACTCTCATTGTCTTTTCCTTTGTCATCCTTTTTTCTTCTTTTACATTGCATCTCTCTCTAAATCTCTGAATGTTACTTCACTACTCTAATGCACAACACAAATTTCAGGTCCAAAGATCCATATAATTGAAGCCACAGAATAATAATGAAATTTAGATTTTCCTAACTTAATTTGTTCTGTGAAACACCTTACAGATATGTGACACCTTTAAAACTTACTGTTAACGATGACACAATGCTCCAGCTGATGACTACAGCAGATACCTAAAACGAATTGCTTCGGTTTTGCACAGATTCTTTTGTTTTGTCACCTTACTCCCATTAGAGTTTGTATTTATTATAAATTTAGTTGTAACAATGTCTGTGGTAACATATAAGTCTCACTTGACAGTGAGATAAAATTTAGCTTGAAAAGGCTTGTATTGTATAACACTTTGGCCCATTATATTCCATTTATTCTATTGTAGCCGGGGAGACCTAAGTTCATCTCACAACAGATTCTGATTTCAAAGAAAAAATACACTGTTAAAATTGCACTTTGTATTGCTCCCCAGATAATGGTTTAAAAATTGAATTTATTTTTTTTTTTATATCACATCCAATTTTATTCTTTTCAATATAAGAAATACATTGTTGAGATTGAAAGGGGGCAAACAAAATGATCCAGGTCTGCAAGTCTGAATTACAAAGAAAGATTTGCCTGTATGCTTTAAGTCCAAGTAAAGACCCTATAGACTAGGAAATAAGATTCTGAAAGAAAGGAACACATTGACACTAGCGTACATGAAATGCTTAATAAAAAAATGTAAATAGAGAATAACTAGTCTAAACAACAAAATATGGCAAAAAAATTACATAAACCACAAATTGTACCAAATGTTTACACCAAATCAGTAAAATAAATCAATTTAGTGACAAGATAGACATATAGAAACAACAAAATTTGAAAGATATCATATTGATGGAGTAATGGAAAAAATACACCAAGGTGTTTCATACAAAGATGTCCTGTAGATGACCTCCTAGGTGCCAACTGGAGTTGGACAATAAATTATGTATATATGGAACCATGAACTCCTTTGACTAGCACATTGTACCTATCACAGGTGCTTAGAAAGCAAAATAGAAGATATTCATTTTATGATGAGTATACTGAACTGGAACACCCTCAGCCCCCAAGCCTTTTTTTTAAAATCAATAATTCAGTCTGAGTCTTTATAAATTTCATTCTTTCTCTCTCTCTTCTTGATATAAAGACAAAATCTATAAAAAAATAGGAGCTTTTGGCCCTCTTTGCACACATTTGCACTCATTGGAAAGTGCTTTTAAAATTCAACACAGAGATTTTCGGACAAAAGTCTTGACAGTTGCAAGAAATGCTGCACCAGGAAAAAATAATTCCAGGCATTTCACAAGAGTAAAATAGTCTAAGATTTCTTTTGGGTTGTTCTTCAGAAGGAAAATTTTCTGCAAGAAAAGAGAAATTTTTCAACTCAGACTGCATATCTAAAAATGCAACTTATGATAGATAAGGCCTTGATATGAAATTACTTGATCTATTCCAATCCTTTAGTTTTACTGGGATTTTTTCAGTGGAAGAAAATAAAATCTATTGTACAATATTAGATTTAAAATATGTAGTCTCAAATTTTACTTTTCATTCATTTCTATATACCATTATGGCTTTGCATAGGAGAAACAGAGTAAGAAATAGATGCAATGAATTTACAAGCAGGTAATTATGTGATATAGTGATTTTATCATAGAGTTTCTTATAGTCTGATAGATATTATTCCTGCATAATACTGTGGTATGGTTTTTCAGCTTTACCTTGAAGGGTGACTAGATCTTGAATAACAATCATAACTTATTCCAGAAATGTACATATTATTTTCGTGGACTACTCCTTGTTATTTTACTGATCTTTAGTTGAAATAGCTTCTAGAGAAGACACACAATTACCTCACTTTCACATACCTGCTGAATTTTTCATCTGCATTATCTTTCTAAAAGAATCATCACAAAGACCTGTGATAGCATCAGCTATTTGTACAAAGGTCGCTGCAAAAAAATCTGCTAATTCAGATGCACAGATGATCATTACTTTTTCCTCATAAAAGGAATAAAAGAGAAGTGTAGTTCTTTTTTCTAAAGATGATGTTAAACCTACTTTAAGGATAGTGGATCCTTATTTCACACTTTTTTTAATCTGCTGTCGTCTGTTTGCCATTTAGTTTAACACTAGTTACTCCTTTGAGCACAGGTAGGAAGCAAAGTGGAAAATGTGTTGGCATAAGGAAAGGTTGTACAAGAATTTCCATGTCTATGCTGTTTGCATGTGTATTGCATCAGAGTTCTCTTTTCCATACTTTTTGCAGGCTTGAATTGAACGCTGTTACACTCATGGTCAGAATGCCTATTAAACAACAACAACAACAAAACAGCAAACAAACAAAAGTTAATTTATTTGGATCTTTTGAATACTGTAATGGGAATTGAATTTCTGTGACAGGATGGTTGGTCACAGTGCAGAGGGTGATGGGAGTCTTTGTTGCAGGAGTCCTTGCAGTGACATCCAGCTGGGTTGCGCGGGGCTCCTCAAACCACTGATCTGCTCCGTTCTCAGCACAGCTGGGCTGTGCTCCCACACAACTCCTCAGCACACGCATGGTTTGTTCCTGTTATTTGTATTAAGCTTTGTGAAAACCATCTCTGAACTATTTCATTTATTTGAGAAGGATTGTCTTATGTGAACATTTTGCATCTGCAAGCACAATTTCTATTAGCTATTTACAATAACCTTTTTTATGTACTATTTCCATCATTATATATTACGAATGGCCCATGGCTGTCTCCAGCCACATTTTCCATCCAGGAGGTTAATGAAGCATAAAAATAGTACCTGTCAGTTTGCAGATGCAGCAGAAGCTGCTGGGGGAATCTTCATGACTGCCTAAATCTCAGGTTGTTACAGATTAATCCTTTGTCTCAGGCCAGTTTTTTGGCTCTTCTACACAGACAAAGTGGGGAGCTCCTAGTTCATCCTACAGGAAATATGTAACCAAGGGCAGTGGATGAATAAACAGGCATCCCAATAGCCTGCTGCTATTCCACAGCTGTAGCTTAAAGTCTGTAGGTTTTGCAGAAGACTATCCTAAGAGAGAGCTGTCTTCTTCAGCATACGTGGTTTGAAACTTGGGTCAATGACTGTCTTGGTTTCCACAAAAAATAATCCCCTATCTGCATAACATAAATAGAGCTATTTATAATTTTACACTGTAACAGAGAAGATTAATAATGATGAGATGCATCTCTAGAAAATCTCTTCCATTGCTAACATCTGCACATGACCAAAAGGAAGGATTTATATGTGGATCCTCTTCTTGGAAGATATGTAATTTGAGCAATCTGTCCTTTAACAGCAAGCAACAGAGATGCTTGTCTACAAATCCCATTAATGATAAGCTCCAAAAAGCTTCAAATAGGCTTCAGACATACTAGTGTGCACATGTATTTATTCATTCAAGGTTATAAAAATAAGTGTACACAGAAGTAAGTAAATAAACTACTGAATTGAAAAAGGATTCAAAGACTCTAAGTTCCAATATCTTTTCTGCACACAGGCTGACTTACACTGATGTCATAAGCAGCTTTATTTCATATTTGTAGCTCCTCTAAATTATGGTATGTTGTAAATGCATATTTAAGGGACTCAGAAGCAAAGTTTCAAAAGAACTCATCTTAAGTACATTGAAATAAAAGCTGGAAATGTACCAGGTTCACAAATTCCTTTTGACTTCAAAAAGACAGTCATATAAAATGGTCACAGCTTTGAGCAGTGGAGGCAAGGTCCAAGGTGAAAATTGTGATCTGTGTGCAACTGAGCACTCTGTTGAGGTGATTGCCTCAGAATAAATGTAGGAAGTTCTTTGTAAACACCACCATAGATCTTATTTCTACAGGCTTCACTTAAAAGTTGGTAACATATTTTGCCAATTATTTCCATTCTATGAATTCTCTATACTTTTACAATGTAAATTTAAGAATCTGTTAACTAAGAAAAATTTAAATATGCTCTTCTGACTGAATGAAAACCAGAAAGTTACATCATAAATTATTTTGGTTATTAAATGCAATGGGTCTAATATTTCTGTGGAGTAATAATTTTGGTGTGATGCACTAATATTACACCAACCATATGCTTTGTCATATGTGCTTACATAGTCATCAGTTCAGCATTATTTCAAATTCAGTTCATTATTTTACTTCTTCTTGTAGAACTGTTCATAGATTAACAAGTTATAGTTGACCAAGAACCAAAATATGAACATCATTCTCATTTGTACAGTGCTAGAGCTGCAAGGGACAGGGGGATAATACCTGCAAGGGACAGGGGGATAATATTTTCACTGAAATAACATGACCCTCATGAGTATCTAACATTCAACTATCACTTTTATGCATTTCCTATTTAATTTTGAAATTATTAGACTTCTCTCCAAACAGTTTTTTTTTTTCTGTCCTGTTGATGATTTCTTTGTTCTAATATCTTTGTTTCTAATGTAACTTTTTATTTGCTATTTCTACAAACATGCACAGAGATATATAAAAGAAACTTGCCTGTGTATTTTAACAAACATTTATTGCTGGCCACTACATGAATGTCACTCACACTATGTTTAAAACATATATGACAGCAGCTGAAGCACTAAATAAGAACAGGCTCAAAAAGTTATGAGATGGAAGATGATGATTCTATGCACATAATGTATTGAATCCCATATGCACTCATACTTCTGTTATATACTCAAGTTGGAGTCTTTCTAATTTGGACATTTAGAATTACTAGGTAGGTAAGAGTGAGTATTTTTTCTTTCTGATGCTCACACAGATAAATTGTTCACTTAATTCTGCTTTTTTCCCCTCCCAAATATGAATATCCTGATTATAGAGTGGTACATCAGTTAAAACCTTGCTACCTACTTTGCCTGACTTTTTGGCACAAATGATTTCTCATTGACAATTTTTTTTCCCATGTATTTCTCATCACAGTGACTTTCCCTTACTGTTTGAATTCTCAAATCTTTCATTGTTTTCACTATGTTCTTTTGTACATTCTTATTTAATTGTCCCCCTTACACGGCAATCTGCATAGTTCTTTCCAAATCTTTGAAAGCAGAAAATCTTCACATGCAACTTCTATCAAAAGCTTTTAGTTTACTCTCTGTCCAGTTCAGAGAAGTTCAGATTTCCTGTTCATGTTACCATATTATTTCTACTGTGCTCCCTGATTAATAATTTAGAGGTTGAATCAAAAGTCCAGGCATAATATTCTTATCCTTTGTAGGGGACTAATTTTTTTTACTTTTCTCAGATACTTAGTTCTCTTTGCTTACTATTCCTCCAGTCTCACTCAGAATAATGCTCTGCATCTGAGATAAACAAAATTGTAAAATGCAAGTTCCATGCTTGTTTATCATCTCTCTGAAAATGTTTTCTGCTAAACTGTGACCAAATGCCAATTTACCTGAGCATTTGTAGACGTGTTCTAAAATCTTATTCGTGTCATTGAATAGCGTCTTACACTTCAAGATGTCCAGCTCAATCCAAATAAAATATGCATAGAGAATACATCCAGTACCTGTGAATAAGTGATAGAGAATATAACCTCAGTAGAACATGCTGCCAATTACTAAAGAAAATATTTCATAAATATCTGAGTATATAAAAACTGAAAATCATGATTGTTAACATAATTTACATTTGCAGATGGATCCAAACCCAAAAATTAAGATCTCTTTTTCTTAAAATGTAGTTGGATATCTGTGCTTTATATCAAGAACATTTATCTTGTTGCTGTTATCTCTGTAAAACTGATTTTCATTTTATTATTACTAATTAATGAATGGGTGAAATTTTTTACTGTTCATTCACATAATTATCCTATCAAAATTACTGTTCTCATACCTGTTTTACATTAACATAGTCCCAAATGATTTAATGTTAAATTAGCGAGTTATGTCTAAGGAGACTGCCAGCCCAGTAAAGGAGACAAATGTTGTTCCATACCTCAATACTAACTGAAAACCTATGAAAAGGTGATGAGTACTACAGTGAGTGAGGTAAGTATAATTTCTGAGAAAAAACTTAGAGGTTTCAGGTTGAGAGTTAAAAAAATAATCACATCATCTAGATCCGACATAAGCCTTCAAAACCACACATATGATGGATTTTAGTTCTATATGAACTTTGTGTTGGGCTCCTTCAGAGAGGTGAATGCCATAATCTGTCCTCAAGTGCAAAATTACCATTGAGTTCATTGAGAATATGAGCTGATGAAGGGCTTTAGAGTATTTTTTGCTGAATATTGATTATTATTATAGTACTTTAAATTGCAAGATAATGACAAAACAAATTTTTATTTAAATTCTAGGGTTGTTTTGTAAAGCTGTAATGAGGTGGTCAATTCCTTTTCTCCAAGAGCTTGTCCTTTTTGGTCCTCCTCCCAAACAAGGGAACAAAACCCGAACCCAAATCACCCAGCTCAGCCCTTCTCCCTCCCAAAAGAACCCGAACAAAAAGTTCATTATAGCTTCTGGATTTGACTGGCTTATGTACTCTTTTGTAAAATGTACTGCTGACAGTCTTAATTTTCAACTCATTATCAGTTTTACACAGCCCAGCATGTTGAAAAGTACTAAGTATGTTGTAAAAAAAATCCTCTTTCTTCTTAAGGAAGAATCATAATTATACATTCTTACAATGTAAAAGGTTCTGCAACCACTCCATTCCTGGTATAGCATTGATAGAGTACATTTAATAAATCAGGTTTATAGCTCATTCAGAAATGACAATACTTGGGCTGTGTTATATTTTCAGCTGTATCTGTATCATGCAGAGTTCTGTTCTGTACCTTGGTAATTGCCAGTTATAAGATATAAATAAAGGTTAGACAACAATGGCACTTAAAGTGTGCACTTTAAAATGGTTTGACATCACAGCATTTAAATCAGCAGTCTCTGGCAAGATGCCTCACAGCAGTATGTTGTCTTCTGCTGTCTTAAGTAGTACTAATAATTCTGCAATAAACTGCTCACGATTATGTATAGTGCTACAACAGAGCTTGAGATAAAGGGCAAGTGTGTTACCTTGGTTGCTCCAAAAACTACTTTGTAAACAAACATGTTGTGGTTGGGCATAACCCCAGAATTTCACTGCTAGCATGTATGCAGTGAAAAAAAAAAAAAAAAAAAAAAAAAAAAGAAAGAAAAAAAAAAAAAGGCTTGGTCTAGGGGCCAAGCTGAAGTACAGATATCCTTATGGCTGTGACCTGTCACTGGGAACTAAGCTAAAGACTAAGAGGAGCATGAAATCAGTGAACATTTGCAGGGCACACTATGAGACAGACTGCCTACTGCCCTTCATTCACAGGCACCTTATGGTTGTTCTCTCTGCTGAACAGATTCATCATAGACTGAGAAATAAACCGTACCGAGTAAAACACACAAACAACAAAAAAATTCTTGCTTTGTGTGACATGTTTAGGAATTTTGCCTTGTCCTGGAGAAATATATCACACTCTGCAGGCATTTATTAACTAGCAATTCAGATACCAAATTTTAGCCATCAACTCTAAATTTATTTATTTGCTGAAATCATATATATATACACAAGGTTTTGAACAGTAGACTGTGTTTCCTTCTCATTCTGCACAAAACCCAAAATAGGTGGTGTTAACCCATTGGTAAACACAGAAGCTGCCACTGTTCATAAGGCAAATCTGATGATGAGTATGTTATTGAAGCTGAAATGGTGTCTGCTGTGAAAGGGAGATCAGCACTACTGTGCTTTCCACACTGCTGTGCCAATATGTCTCAATCCTGACTTTGCTCAGTGATGGAGCACTGAAATTGCTCTCACATACAGTGTTTAAATCAATTCTTATTAGAGACAGTGGGAAATCAGCAAGGTTTTGCATTGTTATAAACTTTTACTGCTCATAGTTCATCGACTACACATGGGCTGCCAAGCACTAGCAGTGTTTAATGTTGCCCTGATAGAATTTTAAATGAAACATGTTTATTATCATAAGCAGAAACCAGGGTTTACAGAAGGTAGAATGCAAGTGTCAGATATTACACAGTGCTTTGCCATTTCACAATAAAATGTCAGCAAGAGTATTTTTTCATGAGATTGAAAACCTATTCAACGAGAAGAGTCTTGGTGATGCTTAGTAAGGACTTTCAGACTGTGGACATTATTTAGACACTTTTTTGGTACCTGCAATTATCAGGTTTGAGATGGTAGGTGGTTTTGTGTGTTCTCTTCCCTCCCTATTTCTTTTCAATTTATTTCCCCAGAGAGTATGGGTTAGGCACAGCAGCTGGCTGTCACTGTGACTTGCTTTTTACTCAGCTGTGCAGCTGAGCTGAATAAGGAACAAGGAGAAAAAGTCAGCAAAGTTGTCCAAAGTTTGTCACTGCCATAGCTGAAACTGGAACATGGAATCATCTTGACTCCCAGCCAAAATGCTGCAGGATTTGCCTGCTTTTAATTAATTACTGTAAATTTTGGAAACTCTTTTGCTATTCTATTACATTTTACTTATATTTCCATGGAGGAAAAGTGGTGGTAGTCATGAAGAAACAAAAAAAAGACACTCCATACTGTGAGCTCGGTATTTTGAGCTACTCTCTACAAAATTTCTGTATTTTTTACATGTGACTCTGCTTATTGTTTCAATTCAAGACTTGTGAATTCACTGGAAAATAGTAAAATGGGTGTAACACGGGAATGAAGGTATAGAATAGTGAACAGAAAGGAGTATATTTTTAAAAGTTTGTCTAACTGAATAGTGGTATATTTTAATATATATTAAATAATGTGATTTAAAGAATATTATTTTTAAAAATTCCAACTATACTTCTAATGAAAGACAAACATTTATTTTTATTGGTCCCAAATGAAGTGCTGATATTTCTTTACAATGAGTGAAAGCGTATAGTTATTTTATTTCTTGCTTTACTTTTCTAAAACTATCTATACTATCTACTGTGGTTTGGATGTTATTTGCATGATTTACACTCTCCTTAGATTTTTTCTGTTTAGTTTGTTTTTATATAAAACCTATTTAGTTTTAGAAATAGGTAGTATTTTCTTCAAGTTGCACAGCAACTATTCAGATACATTTAAATTCGTTGTATATGAGTTAGTCTCATAACTATATATGCTGCAGCTAAGTCAGTGCTGTGCTTTACATCAACTGAGTAATCAATAATCTTGCTGAGAAACCAGGCTGGGATAAGTGATAATCTGAAATAGTTCTCCACAGCTGCTGTGTTACTTCATGCAGGCATAACTGAATATTTGGAGTTAACTTATGTCTTCTAGATATATCATGGAATCTCTCATGAATAATGAGAAGCAGTGAAGTAGTGATAGCACTGGGACTACCAGGATCCACAGAAAGGAAAAGAATAATTTTAGAAGGTAGTTGGAAAAAAAAGGAACACCTGCTAATGGAACACAGAGATACAGCTGTGAATTAAACATGAAGGTGTGATTGTGTGCAATAACTGAAGTAGAATAGAGTCTCTAAAGATTATGTGAAGGGGTCACATAGAAAGTGATTCACCTTGTAAAGTGAGCAGAATTGCATATAATTTTATTATTTTGATATTAAAATACATTTGTAAAAAAATAAATTATTTTAATGTGTTGAAAATTGTTACTCTAACTCAAACAATTGATATTACTGCAGCATTCTGTGCAGCTTTAGGCAAAAGAAAACCAGAGAAATGACAATGACCTTGAGCTTTCTTGTAGAGTGTAAAAGTACATAAAATAGTCTGAGGAAAAGCAGTTCTTACATGACTCACTCTATGATTTTCACAGAGAGCAAACTATGACTGATCTGTAATTCCCCAGGCTTTTTTTTTGGATTTTTTTGAAGATGGGTATAATATGTGCATTTCTCCTGTTTTTGGGAATACTCCTTCTATCTTTGTGACCTGTAAACAGTGAGAGCAGCCTTATCTCCCAGCATCACTGGATACAGCCTTCTATTTCTACATACTTGCAGAGGTTCAAGCCCCTCAAGTAATCCCTGACTCAGCTCTTTTTCACAGCTGACAGATCTCAACCTTGAACCTTTTCACTGACCACAGGGGCCTGAGAGCCCCCAGTGGTGAAGACTGAGGCAAAGAAAGTATTTAATGACCTGTGACTCACCTGTGTCCACTGCCACTTAGTCACACCTGCAGTCCAGGTGTTGGCTGGAATAGCATCAGAGCTCTATTGGAGAAGAGATTGTAAAGAGCATGTCCTGAAATTCTTAGTGAACACATATTGCAAAAAACCACTCAAATATCACTTCTGTAGCTAGACTGTTGTATTGGTGGCTAATTCAGTTACACCTCTAACCCAATCAATGCTGAAAACCAGCAATATTAGTTTAAGCAAAATGGTGGATAAATGTTTGTGATATCACATAATGACTCTAACAGTGAGCAGAAATCTTGCAAATGTAAAATGTCCATAAAGAAACACACACAAGGACATTGTACTCATAGATATAGTTGCTGGGCAACAAAACAATGCCATATATAGACATGATGAGATGATAATCTGAAGCTATCCTCAGAATGAGGAAAGAAGGAAAATGCTCATTAGGAACTGTAGATAAAATTGTAGCAAAAAAGAAAGTACCAACACACATATGGCAATACACAAAATGAAGATTTTGCCATGTAAAAGGAATGAACTGAAAAATCTCTAAAAAACTAACCAAATAAATAAAACCCCACATAACCTCTTCAATATGCCAATTTCAGTGTCCCATCCCCAAACTGGCATAGATAAAACCATAAATTCAATACCATGAGAAAATGTTCCGATTAATTTGTACAAGACCTCCCAGCAAAGCCAGGAAAAAGAATGACTAATTTTTGCCAGCTATTGAGGACACTCTAGATGATTTACCAGATTAAAATGCTGACTGTGTGTATTTTTACATGCAAAGTATCAGTGTCATTGGAACATCTTGGCAGTGTTTCACTGCCTCTTGACAAGTATTGTTGGGTACAGAGGGCTTTGGGCATGAACAGAGTCTGCAAGTCAATAGTGACATAAAATAAACTAGGCTTTAAAAAGAAGTACGAGGATGATACAGATGATTATAACAGATGTTATTCTTACTAAAAAAGTTAAGGAAGAGGCAAGCCTTTACAGTGTTGTGGGAATATAACTGCATTAAGCAAATTTTCTGAAAGCATTTTAGGTCAAACTGAAGCTGGAAAGACCTACTGCTGCCTTCCTCAACTATAATTTGATTCTGAAATCTCCCTTAAGGTGCTGAGGGCCATTAGAAATATATCCAGGCCATGGGAGAAAAGAGGCAGCTGGCAATCTGCTATATAAAAATTGATCAAAAGCCTGAGAATATTCAAGTAGCAGAAAAAGAGTAAAATACAGAAATAACTGGAAATCAGGAACCAATATTTAATGAAGTAATGAAATGTATATGTGGGTCACTGACCCAGAAGTACTATAATTCAATGCAGTAGCTCTCAATATAATGAGACTGGGCTGGTCTTTCAGAACTTAGAGGAGCAGCATTTAGAAAAATAAATATGATAGCATTTTCAAGATAGGAACAAGCACAGATAACATTCCGGAAAGTAGCTCCTGGTTGCATTCTTAAAATGGAATAATTCTACTTTCCTCAGCTTTGAACACATTTTGCAGGTTCCAGGTCATTAAAAAGCATCACTAAGCATCCACATCCAAGTGCACCCAGGCATGTACAGTAGATGTTACTGGGACTTGAGTGTTAGGGTGTGAGAACAAGGTGTTACTCTGGGAAGCTATTCTGTGTATTATACATGCCTTCCTGCATGTAGCAGAAATGACATGGCTCTGTCAAAAACAGATAAAGTCTGTCAATATGTGGGGGAAAAAAAAAGGTAAACTCAAAAATGTTAGGAATGGAAATGAAAACACACCAGAAAATGTAATTAGGCCAATACATGAATCCCTAGTGTTCCTTGAACATTATTGATTGAACTTTCTCAAGATGAAGCAACAGTGGAAGTAGAAAATATTCCAGGGTAGGCTGCAAGGGACCAGAAGCATAGACAACCAAATATTTAAACTTGGAAAAATGTGCTCCATACCAAATTATGAATTATATACCAATGTAGGGAATTATCTTTTTTTCTTATAAAAAATAAGGGAGTGAGCTGAATTATCTAATAAGAGATTTTTTTTTTTTTAATAAAGTTTGGTTGGTTTTTTTTTTCATGTGGTGCAATGTAATTTTGTAGAATGTATTCCTGGATGTTTTGGATAACAAATAGATCAAGAAATTGAATAAGAAAAATAACCTGAAAAGCAGATTCCAAGTTACTGCATTCTGGAGCTTTTAGTCCAGGATAGATTCATTTTCATACTTTTTCCATCTCTGGTATTTTTTCTTTTCAGCTGTTGCCATTAATCACATTCATCGACTTTGGATGCAACTGCTTCTCCTTACCATACATGCATTGACTGCAAGATTTAAGAATTTCGGAATAACCTGGATTTGGTACAACAGAAAGATTTATTTACCTCTTAGGGTTGGCTAAAATGGAAGAAACAAATGCCATAGGAACTTATTGTAATGAATAAAGAAGGAAATGGTGTAAGAAGAATGAGTGGGACTTGAACTGGTCAGCAACTTGATCTGAAAACCAGCCTTAGGTAAACATATCAAAATAATTATTTTTTCTAGTTCTTAATACTTATATCAGAATATAAAAATCTAAATTACTATGATGACAATACTAAAAATAGAGAAAATTCCTGTATGCAGAGTAACACAAACACTTTTCTTAAAGTATGGTCTATCAGAAAACACAGTACTATATGATTCTTTTTCCTCATGCGTATCTCTACAGATGCCAGTTGACTCAAAAATTACTCTGACTGTAGCTTTTGAGTGTTTCTGAGCCAAGGATAGCTACATGAAGAAGAAGAGGATGCAGAGACTCATTTTACATGACTATTGTTGCTAGGGAGAGTGCTCCGCTGGGATCCCTCACTGAGCTTGTTTGTCTCACTCTGCCTGGGATTTTCAAAGAGACTGTTCACTGACATAGCAGAAACTCAGAGTGGTTCAGGTCTTTCTGTTTGTTTTTTCATCATCTTTAGCTCTGTAACTGTGGAATTTCTAAACAATAGGTCAAATCCTCAGAGGGTAGCAAATAGTTTTAAAGGATTTTTTTTGAAATATGCAGAGTTACAGCAATTCTGCAGCCCAAGACTGGCAGCCTGTTAGTGCCTACAGAGAAGTAAAAAATCCCAGTGAATTTAGAACCAGTCAATTATAGATTAAGGGTCTGACTTGATGCCTGTTACATTCATTCTTATGTTTATGAGTAACTTAAGGAAAATGAAAATCAGTCCCAAAAAGTGTTAATTATTGTTCTTTCTGATTTTTTTACCCTTACTATTTTATATCCCTCTGTTTAGCCCATTTTTAACCCTCTCCTTTTCTTTCTTTCTATTTCTTTTTATCTAAGTATTCTTTCTGTCTCCCATTCAGTTATACAATGAAAATTATTTTAATCTTATCAAAACACACGGAAAATTGTATAAGACAAGGCACATATTTTAAAACTGGATATGTTAGCTTGACAACTCTAAAATGCTAGAGTGTTTGGCTACATACTATTATGACATTTTCATTCTATTTGGCAGGACCTCCAAGTCCAACACAGTTTTTGTGGAAGATAACAATCACAGAGAGTATCCATAATATTTCATGCTTAGTCTTGTTTGGTGCCTTACTTATTTTTTAATTGCACTGATTTCTCCATATAGTTGAGTTTTAACTTGTAGTGCAAAATGCCTAAGCAGAAATGTTGTGGGCAAAGAAAAACATAGAAAGAGAGCATAAAGTTCCTTGAGAAATCATAACTCCAAAAGCCAACACCCTTGAGTCATGCTGAGCTGTGTGATTACAGGTAAAAGCCTGACTTCCTAGAATATTTTCTATATTTGTCGAAGTGTCTGAAGAAGAGGCACTCCCTCATAGGTACAAATTGTTTAAAATGTTCTCTGCTTGGCATGTTCTTCAAAATTTGTTTTCTCTCTGACTTTTTTAAGGTTTCTTCACTTAGATGTACCTTGGTTGGCTTTACACAGACATTAAATTTCAGTATTAACATTATATGACATTATATGCTTTAACACTCTTGATGAGGTATAAAAGTCTAACTTTCAAGGACTTTCTTATTCCTAAATGAACCAATGAGACTTATAAACTTAAAATACTCAGAAATGAGATGACCCAGAAATATATCCCAGAAACATTTGGAATCCTTTTTCTTTTTCAAATCAACTACTGATTGACATCCCTTTATATATATTATGAATTTGCACTTATTAAGGGATTTATCATCCTACAAAATACTGTTGCATTTGAAGCCCTTAGAAGTTGTAGTTGTACTACAGATATTTTCTTAAACCTTTAGATTTTTGTTAATGGCTCTTCCTCTTAAAAATATATATGTTCACTATTTAATTATATCTGTAGAAAATTGAAGGAGATACGTCGTTTTACTTTTGACCATAGATTTGGTGTCATAAGTTCTTTATTTTTTTCAAAAAGTTTTGTTTGTGATATTTTCTTAGAGCCTGAATAGTATTAAAATGTCAAACAAATTTTTTGCAAGGATCCAAAAATGAATTCAGATGCATTAGGTGGGTAAAGGGCCCTCAGTTCATGGAAAGTTCTTTGTGTCAGTGAAAAGTGCAGATGTTCTGACATGAAGATGTACAATAAGTCGATTCATACCACCACACCTCTATTATAAAAGATTTTTCAGATTCTTGTATTGCATTCTACAGCAGTGTGTTCTTCCAGGCTTTTTCCCTCTAAAAACTGACACAATATGTTTTCTGATATGTTTTCTTGCTCTCAGAATAGAACATAGATAGCACATAAGTTAACAAGTTTATTTAAGTGATAATCTATTAAGAATATTCTTTGCAATTGGAATAGAAGACAAAAAGAGAAAATAGTCGGAAATAGTTAATTAAATAATAACGGATGAATGCAAGGTGTTGTCTAATGGCCTCATATAACATGACACTTCCCATGTTTCAGTCTCAAAATCGTTGTCCTTTATTAAGGAAGTAAATAAGAAGATTTCCGCACCCCCCCCCCCCGATTTTCTGACTTGCAGAAACACACAGTCGCAGAATGGGCAAGATTGGAAGGGACAACTGGAGTCTGTCTAATCCAACCTCACTGATCAAGACTTGTCTTAAAGCACACTACTCAGGCTGTATCCAGATGGCTTTTGAATATATCCAGAGAAGGAAGCTCTGCAGTCTCCCTGGGCAATCTGTTCCAGTGTGCAGTGACTGTGTGAGGGTGCACAGTGAAGAAGTTATTTCTCATGTTCAAGTGGAACTTCCTGTGCATCAGTTTCTGCCTGTACTCTCTTGTACTGTTGCTTGGCACCCCCAAGAAGAGCCTGGATCCGTCCTCTTGACATCCCTTCAGATACTTATAGACGTTGATGAAGGCCCCTCTCAGCTGTCCTTTCTCAGGGCTGAAAAGGCCCAGCCCTTGTAAGACAGATGCTCCAGTCCCGTAGTCATCACCTCCACTGGACCTGCTCCAGGAGCTGCATATCATCCTTTTCCTGAGGAGCCCAGAACTGGATACAGCACTCCAGATGTGCCTCCCCATGGCTGAGTAAAGGGACAGGACCACCTCCTTTGACCTGCTGCCAATGCTCTTCCTAAGGCACTCCAGGATAACACTGACCTTCATGGCCACAAGGGCACTGCTGGCTCATGGACAATTTGTTTTCCACCAGAACCCCCCAAGTTCTTCTCTGCAGAGCTGCTTTCCAGTAGGTCAGCTGCCAGCCTGTACTGGTCCATGGGGCTGTTCCTCACCAGGTGTAAGATGCTGCCTTTGCCTCTGTTGAATTTCAGATGGTTCTTCTCTGCCTGTCTCTCCAACCTGCCAAGGTCCTTCTGAAGGGCTCAAAGCCCTCCGGGGTACCAACCTTCAGGCTATGTGTGAATGCACTTCCCTGCCAGGGGAGTTAACAGGCTGAGTTCAGCCATGTAAGGACAAAGAGACAGCACTGGCCTCACAGGGTTTCCCTTTTTCTTATCTCAGTCAACACCAGCTGCTGCACAGCAGCAGCTTGTCCCCTGAATGTTTGAAACATCAGTGTTCCAGTCTCTTCCAGGATCACCTGTGGATATATTCTCCCCAGACCTAGGATGATTGGACAATACTATCCCCTTTATCTTATCTCAAATTCCTGTCACAGTCCAAATTCCAGTTAGTTGGTCTGTTTGGGGAGGAGTGGACCTCAGTGGTCACCAATGAACAGCTGCTTCTTTGCAGTTTTCTATTGTGTGTAAAAAGTCCTCTGATGATTTTAGAAATGTTTCAGCCATTAAGCATTTGTTGCTCACAGAATGTAGTAAAGGAAACACAATTGCAGAACTGTGGTCTTTCATCCAGATCCCATTATGCACAATTTAACAATATTTTACAAATACAAGAGGTGTAGAAGATTTCTTTTGTATGAGGACTTTGACTATATGCTGTTGTTGTGACTCAACAGGAGACTTTTATCAGACTCTCTAGCAAATCACAATGCCTCAGAAATATTTGTGGTTTGTATTTAGTATGTTGGAAAGAACAAGAAGTGTTTTCTAGCTGACTGAAATGTTAAAAGGAATTTATGCAAATCAAGATTATGTCAGTCCCATTAAAATGTTAATTTTGAAGTCAGATTAATTATAATATTTTAGATTTTGGGGTTATTTTTGTTTAGAAACAGTCTCTTCCCCTACTAGACTATCACCAAGGCAAATTTTCTTTGAAGATATATTTAAAAGTTGGGGGTTTTTTTCATAGCTTATAAGAGACAGATTTGGGGGCTGGAGGAGAGAATAGGGAATATGTAACCATGACTGCAGCAAAAAGAAATTCTTATCAGTGGACAAAACAGCATTTAAAGGGAAGTACAGCTTATTTGTATAACACAAATTCAAAATAATTTTGAGAAATGATATAGTATATTATTTTTTCTTCTTTTAATATCCTAAAACAAACTCTTGGGGTTTTGGTTTGTCAGTTTTTTTTAGTGGGTTCAGTAATTTTTATCTTTTCCCTTGGGCAGGTAGACAATAGTTTGAGATGTTTCCATTGTTAAGAGAAATTGCTAATGATACTTATTTCATGTTCAGTTCTGTTGAATTTCACAAGCACGTCAAATAGCCTTATCAAGCTAGAGATATTAATTTGCACATTTTCTGTTTTCTAACCAGCCTTTTCAGTTAGTACAAGCACTAGTCCACAGTTGTTTTGGTCCCCACCAATCTTTCATTTCTTCTGACTCTCTGTTGCCTTTGGCATCCTTTCACATACAAGCACACACCATGACACAGGTGAAATACAAGTGCTAGAGCCTCTACATATTTTATACTGCTCCAAGGAACTTATTCTGACTTTCTCAGGTGTTTTATTGCACTCTGGGACAGTGACTTCTATTTTTTTTCAGCTGCTATCCACTTGTATGTTGCTCTAAATGCTTCCTCCATTTAAGCAGGCTGACAAGCAGACTCACTGATACCAGTGAGATAAGTCATTGCTCATTTAACAAAGGCAAGAGGACCTGCAGCTTTCAGCTTTCTCCACTATTACCAGTGTCAGTTTACACTACTACAAAACGTTGACATGTAGGCACTGGGGCTAAGCTCGTTAATACTGCTCAAGGAAGTACAGCATCTGTGCTTGTCAGACAAAAGGGCAGAGCCTTGGGCTCCTTACTCATCACTGCCTTTTGGAGCAAGCGACTTGTAGCTGTACACAGGAACCATCCCTCTCCAGTGAAACATGGTACAAACGTAATTGAAATGGGAAAGGAAGAGAAGCAGAAAGGGGATATTTGTTGTCCTCTAGCATTTCTTCATGAGCAAAACAAATCTGCCTTCCAGCTTTTTGTATCTAAGAAATTTGGAAGGATCTTTGTCTTTACTGTAGCTACAAGTATTTGCATAAAAGATTAATGTGATTCTTCCACAGCTGAAAAGTACAATTACTATTGATAAATAACATTTAAATCACATATGCTGGAAGGTGGAGGTATGAATCTTATTTGAAAAGCAATATTTTAATTTGATGATGTATCATAGTATGTTCACAGTCTGAAGTAACCCTGCAGGTAAATGGACAAACCATAACTTATGCTTTAAATCACAGATGGGGATAAAAATTCTGTATCCAGAGCTTGGGGTTGTTTCTTTCTGGAGTCTGAGGTAGTGGATCTAGTCTGTTTTGCATTGGGTATCCATGCTAATATTTTGGCAGTGGGTCACTCCAAAGGTGTCCTCTGTGAGGTGGGAACAAGGCTGGTCATGTTGCAGCTGGTTCCAGCCAGTTCCAGCCATCTCTGCAGCAGACCCACCACAGGACAAAGCTGAACACATCAGAGAATAAATATAGGGCAAAACAGTGTTCAGCAGTGTGAGAGGGAGAGGAAAAAGGATGGGAAACAGCCCTGCAGACACCAAGATGAAAGTACAAGGAAAGACAGTGGTGGTCCAGGTGCCAGAGCAGAGATTCCCCGGCAGCTTGTGGAGGAGACCAGAGTAGAGCAGGTATCTTCCTGCAGACAGTGGAGACAGCCATACCAGAGTAGGTGGCTACTTCTGAAAAAATCTGCATGTCAGGAGAGCCTATGCTGGAGCAGATTCTTGTGAGAGGACCTGCTGTTGGTATAAAGCAGATTCTGGATTGGGTTTATCCTGGAGGACTGCAGCCTGTGGAGAGGACAAAGGCCAGAGCAGCTATTAAGTGTAGCCCATGAGAAAGAATCATGTTAGAGCAGGGGAAAAGTTTGAGGAGGAAGGAGTGTCAGGATGTTTTAATGGACTCACTGCAGTCTCCTACTTCTCATCACCAATGCTCTGCTCAGGGAGATGGATGAGTCAGGAATGAAGGAATTGCATGGAGGCTGGGAAAAAAAGTTGGGTCAGAGATATTTTGATTTTTGTCCTTATTTCTCAATATCCAAATTTGTTTTACTTTACAATGCATGAAATTAATTTTCCCCAAGTCAAGTCTGGTTTTGCTATAATGGTAATTGATAAATGATCTCCTTATCTTTATCTAGACCCACAAGCTCTTTCCTTTTCCCCCTTGTGGTGTTAAGAAAAGAAGCTGGATAGGCATCTGGCATCAAGACAAGTTCAACTCACCTTGCTGAAAGTCAAGTACCTGAGCTCTTGCTCCTCTCACTGCACTTCACTCAGTAAACAGTGGATGGAAGTAGGCACCTTTAGAAGGAAATACATCTGACCTGTCTAAACGTGAGCCAAAGCAAATGTTACCTTGATGCTACCTTGATTAGAAAGAAACCCAGGAGTGACTAGTTCGGTCCTAGATGCCAAGATTTTAGGCATCTTATTTTCTATCTATACTTCAGTCTTTTAAGTTCTGGATACCAGCTCTGATGTGCTGTCAAAGAATATAAAGTCGTTAGATTTTAGACTTTACCAGCTTTTTTTCCTGAAATAATCATTAGCAAGAGAATAGTCGCTCTTCTTTCTTTTGCATTTTATTTTCACAGAGCTTTTTTCTTTTTTCCTCTTTCTTTTTTTTTTCCCCCCTTTCTTTTCCTTTTATGCCAGAACAAAGAAGGATCAAAATGGCAGTCAGAGATTTATGGAAAAGTGTTTATAAAATATTCAGGATTATATTGTGTTATATATGTCTTTTATCCATATAGGCATTTCTCCGCTCTCCTTGATCCCATCCTTCTCATCAGTTTCCAAAGGAAATAAAAGCATTTTTGACCCCCTTTTTAGGAATTTTTAAATTCTTTTTGGCTGTTTATCAATACTATTATGGTACAATAATTGACTGGTGACAAGAATCTCATTTCTCAGTGGTCTCTAATGCAATCTGTAAATTATGTTACTGAACCTTACTCCCTGCATCTGACATTGCATTTTGACTGGTTGGTCATACAGCCTCTCTTTTGAGAGTTAGATTGCCAAAACTGTAAAAGAGAAATAGAATGGCTTCCTGCCAATCGAATTACACAACACTGAAAAGGTCAGAGTTACACAGTATATTACTGTCTTTCAGACATTATACTGGATATTACAATTATCTGATGTTTCATTTCACTGACAAAGACTGAAAAAGAAAGGAAAAAAGCACAGGATGGATCAGGCTTTGTGACCACAGTGTTTATGAGGGTGATAAAGGAAAAACAAACAAATAAAACCCAAGAACACCTGACCCTTTCTCATTATATTGTGACTTCTAATAAATGGGGTTCTTGTGGTTACAAAATCCAAATAAAATTTCTTAGACCACAACTGTCAGCTCTGAGATAGGACATAATAATTCTCTCTCAAAAATAGAATACGAAATGAATTGTGTGAGAAAATTAACAGATTAAAATGTTAAGTAAATTGCTCCAGACAGTTTCCTCCTGTAATTTACTGTGTGTTCTGAAAAACTCAAAGTGGATGTTCTAGCTACCCCTTCATGACAGGGTAAAATCACATCTCAAAACTCCTTCCACACTGGATGAGTGGCAAAGTAGCATGTCAGGAATGGTGTCATTTCTGGCCTCAGGGGCCCACATTGAAATCAATTTTTAAGTTCATTGCTATTTTACTGTTTGGGACTTTTCCCAAACATACTGTCGTTTGTGCTTCAGTCATAACACACAAATAGTACTACAGCTTGACATTTTAACTGGAGCGTGGTTTATTACCTTATTTCCCAAATGAAAAATGGTTGCATAAAGGAATTGATAAATTGCTTTTAATTTCATTTAGATCACATATTTATGATCATGTTATGGAACAGTTTTTCTCCAGCTTCTTCTCCTCATCTCAGACAAGTGGAAATAACAGAAAAAGTATTAGAGGTTTAGGTTGTCTTTTCATGCAGCCAGGTTTTGTATAGTAAAAAATTACTTAGCTGGAGCAGATCACCTAGGCTTAAAATATGACAATAATAGTTAAAAAGAAAATAAAAGGGGGGAGGGGGAGAAGATGGAAAAAAAAGAAATAGAGTGGTCAAATTCGAAAAAAGAAGATGTTAACAAGAAATAACAAGCAGAGAGTATGAACCATTAAGGGTTAAATATCACCACTTTCCTTTCAGAAAGTAGCTCTTCAGAGTAGGTGCCCAGTACCAGAAAATGTGTTTTCAACAGGAACTAGAAGTAGTATTGAGACTTTTTTGAAATTTATTTATTTATTTACTTTCATTTTGGTAATCTACCCCACAGAAATATTTTCCATAAGATCATCCTTCATCTGGTGTCTCACTGCATTGTGAATATATTTTAGAAATACCTTCATGTAAGCAAAAATGTACTAAATGTATGAACCAGAACAGAATTGTCCTTTGATCCATCAAAGTACAGTGAATTCCATAATAGAGACAGGTAAGCACACATAACATCTGAAATTGTATGAGAAAGATTAGGAGATCTAGGTCAACATTATATTTTATTTTCTTGAAATTTCATGTATTTGCATGGAAATCAGTTTCTAAGTGTAGAATGCAATGGTTTTGGTAGCTTTTATTAGTATACTGTGGTGGCAAGTGAATTCATGTTTCTTTTTAATTACACAGGTATTACTGTGATGTAAGTCACAGATTTGGCTATATTTAAAGCTTTTGAAAACTGTCAAGAAAATCTGTTCTGCTTCCTGTAGTATGCATCTTAATTGTGGAGTCTGGGCTTTCTTTCCCTAGTAACTTAATTGGAAATGCTACATCTTAAAATAGAATTTTTAATAAAAAATTGATTTCTCCTTTCTGACACCCCTCTCCTAAATTTATGGCCTTCAAACCATTAGTAACATTTAAGAAGAAATTGTAATTTCAGATAGATTAAAAAAAAATAGCCATTTTGAGAAGAGAATAACACAGCATCTTGCCTAATTTTACTTTTGGAATAATTTCATTAAATGACTATGAAGTTTTGTTCAAGAGATTTGAGAATTCAGACCAAGACCAAGTCTAGTTCTTTGATGAACAATGTGATAACATTTTAACTAAAAAGACAAATTCTAACAATGTGCAAATTTTAAAATCTATTTCCATTGTGTTAACATTCATTGCCAATAAAACTGACATCGCTCGTATCCCTGACTAGGAGTAATTTTTAAATTTATTTTATTCCATTACAGATAAACTTTTCAATGTTTAAGACAGAAAGATTAATGGTAATGCAGAGGCAAAGCATTGGCAATACAGAGTACTTTTTATGGAAATTTAATATTTCTTAAACTTTTTTGTCTCATTAATTCCCTTTCTTTTTTTCTCTTTGTTTTAGAAAAGTTACTAAGCATACTCAAATTACAGAAGCACCCATACATTTGATTTTCAAGACACCTTGAGAAGGGAAGTATTATGTTCATTAAACATAAAAACAGTAAGCAGTATTAGACAATATTTTCCTCTAAGAGTTTTCAGGTGTAAAAAGAGATACAAAGCAAACTAAATTTTCTGGCATGTAACTCCTTCTCTAAATTATGAATAAAGCCTATACCACTGCAAGTATAATTTCTGAGTGTCTGGGGAAGGTGTTTTCAACTGTTGTGGTTTAACCCCAGCCAGCAA
>WBND01000572.1:48501-75115 GCA_013398595.1 Tychaedon coryphoeus | reverse complement strand
GACAGGGTTGGCCCTCCTGGCTGCCAGGGCACTGCTGGCTCATGGTCAACTTGCCCTTGACCAAGACCCCCAGGTCCCTTTCCACAGCTCTGCTTTCCGGACTCTCATTCCCCAGTCTGAACATACATCCAGAGTTGTCCCTTTCCAGGTGCAGAATCCAGCTCTTTGTTAAAATTCATACAGTTAGTGATTGCCTGGGCCATTCCTGCGGCCTTTTTCTGGACTATCTCCAACAGGGCCTTGTGTGTCTTGTGCCAAAGATCTCAGATCTCCATAAAGTCCTTTTAGAGTGGCCTCACCAGTGCTGAGCAGAAGGGGAGGTGATCCTTCCCTCAACCTGCTACCAGTACTGAGTCTGATGTAACCATTGGCCTTTGCAGCAAGGGCACATTGCTGGTTCATTTCTACCATAAGTGTAACATAGCCTTTTGTACTATGTGTTCAGGTTGGGGGAAAATATTGACTCATTTTGCATGGAGAATCTAGTTATACTTGTATCTCAACGTCAACCTGGCTGATAACATTAACTATGTAAACAGCTAACATCTCCTACAAGAAAAATGTCTCAATTCAATTAAAGCCAAATCAAGCAAAAATCCCTGAAGAAATTAACTGGAAGTGAAAAATACCACTGCTTCATTAGCACAGTATTACCGTTTCTAGATGATGTTTGTGCCACAAAAGTTCAGTTCATTAAATTGTGGGTTTCTGAAAACAAACACAGTGAAATCTGTAAAGTATTGGTGTCTAATTTTATAATCTCCAGTAAATGCCCCTGACTCAATAAGCAGTAGCATAGCTTCTGTCTTTGAGGTATGCTGAAAAGGAAGGTGCCTACAATGGCCCTGCAGTCAAATGCTGGGGTGAATTTAGACCATACAATGGAACACAATGGAGTTTCCAAGGCTTGCAAAAATGAGAGCCAGTATAGCTGCATAACCACTGCAGTCTGGAGAGAAAAGATTTATTATTTTGGTGCAGGATTGTGTGAATGAAGCTATATTTCTTCCAGACTGAACCTGGCATGTATCCAGACATTTCAAGCCCAATGTACCCTGCAGAAGTTTGGAGGGTGACATTAGTGAGTATAAAGGCCCCACAGACATCCCCTTAGTTTAGTCTACACAGATACAAAAAAATCCTTCCTGTCTAAATTACTTCTATTTCTTAAATCTACTTACCCTCATAATCTGCAACTTTTCTTGCAGCTGAAAGGCTTGAGATGCCACTTACTAATCTTAACTGAACTAAACATATATTTTGGTCTTTGAAACTATAACAAAGGCACCATGCAAAAATGCCTCAATATTTATTATATTATATATACCAATTTCTTGCAGAGAAACAACATAACATAATCTTGATCGAATTCATTGTACAGCCATCAAACTATAAGGCTGAAATTTCCAAAATATTGAAATCTTACTTAAGTAAAGACATCAGGAGAGGTCCAGGGTAGAGGTCTAATAATTAATTTGTGTATTCTGCAGCTATCGCTGGGTGTATTGTGT
Organism: Tychaedon coryphoeus; assembly: GCA_013398595.1. Classification (NCBI taxonomy): domain Eukaryota; kingdom Metazoa; phylum Chordata; class Aves; order Passeriformes; family Muscicapidae; genus Tychaedon; species Tychaedon coryphoeus. The sequence continues at coordinate 73,604 of WBND01000572.1, read as the reverse complement.
TCTCTGTGAAACTGTGAGACCAATAAGACTAAAAATATCACTATGACTGATAATATCTTGACTTTATTTCATACCTTTCATACAGAGATATGTAACAGTGATTCTGTGATATTTTGAACAAAGTAGAAAGGGTCTGCTAAAAAGCAGTCCTAAGTCTGCATATTTATAGAAACTGTGAACGTATTTTGCAAACTACTGAGGATTCAATAATATGCATATTGGTGTTTCAGTTTAATTATATTTGCAACCATTGTAGATACTTAGGATAATCTGTTATAAATAAGGATTTTCACTTAGGCTTACTGAAGACTTATTGCAATATGTAAAATAACAGGTGCTTAGTTTTGAACTACTGCTGAAACAGGATATATTATAATTCAAGACAAAAGAAGCACCCATGGTTATATTTATATAACATTTATTTCTATAATCCATTTATCACAAAGAAAATATATGAAAATATTCTTTCAGGAAACACAATAAAGGAAGGAAAAAAATTCCATTCAAATTCAAAGTTTAAATACAAAGTTAAGTCACATGATGCATAGATTAGGTACCAACACAGGGGGAAGGTCTTGTTGAAACAGAGATGTCTGGAAGCTGACTATATTTTTCTTACTTTATTTGGTAGTCAGGTTGCTCCTTGCTGCATGGAAAAAAAAAAAAGTAATTTTGCATTACATTCTCTAAGGACCATGACAGCATTTTGATTTATTAAATCCAAGAGTTGCCTGAGACATTCTCCTTCAGACTGTACCTTCAGCAGGGAGTTCTCAAGGAATATGCAGTTCTCTGCATTTTGCAGAGGGTCTGACAGTAGATCCCTATTCCTTCCTACCTCTGGCCACATCTTTGTAGAGCACAGTCCTTACTGACAGATCATTATCTATCTCTGCATGTTCTGCATATCTCCACCTAACATATCTTTACTTTCATGAATAAATTACAAAAGGCAGCTCAACCCTGTCATATCCATGCTTCACACTAAGTGCCTGGAGAGCACAGTAACTTCAGTGAGACCTTATTAGAAATGAAGACAATTATTAGAAATGAAGAGAATTATTAGAAACGAATCCCCAAATGTAGTATTGGTTTTGGCTCTTAAAGGCAAAGGTCACAATAACCTGTGACTGCCCTTGCCTATTTGTTAGCCTTCTGTGATTCATAGAGTTTTTGTCATTGAATAAGTTGAATTTTGATAAGAGAGTTAGTATTTTTTTCTCTCATACATATTCCCAGATCTAAGATAGATAGAATTATTCTTGGAGTCTTGAATAGCTAAAATATTCGCATATATATTATGTATGAGCTGTATATTTCTCCACTGAACTTACTAACTTTAAAAAGAAAAGAAAAAATTGGAAATTAAAAAAATCATTATTTTGTATAATTTTTCCCCACTTAGAATGGTTTGTGTTTGTTTGTTTGTTTCCTGCTGATTTTAGATATATAGAGCTCTTTTGACTGCATTCCTGAAACTGAAGTCCTTTAGGTTCCATCATCCAGCACCTATGAGACATTAACATTTTTAAAATAACCACTTAGCTTCAGCCTAATCACTTGGGCTCTAATAAACTCTCACATAGCTTAGATCCACACTGCTGTCTTTCAGAAAGCTACCTTAATTTTGATGTTTTCTATGGCAAAGCCCATAGTATAGCTCATATCAAAGACCTGTGAGCCCTTACAGTAAGGCTGAAGACTAAATACTAAAAAGTGGGATAATCAGGGTTAGACTGACCCGTCTAAACCAACAATTTCTATAACAAGAGGGCTGGAGGAAGATTACCAAATAGTGAAAAAGCAACATGTGTGTGAAAATGATGGGGAAGGTGGGGAATAAACAAAATACAAAAGGCAAAAGAAGAGTAATTTATGTTCAAGATATAGAAGATGGAATCAAATTTTGTCTTACAATGTTTTCTTCTAGGTTTGAGAGATGGGCCTGTGCAAACTCATGAAGTTCAACAGGGCCAAGTGTAAGGTCCTGTGCCTGGTTGGGGAAACTCAAAACAAAAATACAGGCTGGGAGAAGAATGGATTGAGAGCAGATGGGAAGAGAGGAACTTGGGGCTGTTGGTGGACCAGAAACCCAACAATGTGCACTTGCTGTCCAGAAAGCCAACCGTGTCCTGGGCTGCTAATCTAAAGAAACATGGCCAGCATGTCCAGGAAGGGTTCTGCCCCTCTGTTCTCCTCTCATGAGACCCATCTGATGTACTTCGTCCAGCTCTGGGGACTCCAATNGGTTTTGGCTCTTAAAGGCAAAGGTCACAATAACCTGTGACTGCCCTTGCCTATTTGTTAGCCTTCTGTGATTCATAGAGTTTTTGTCATTGAATAAGTTGAATTTTGATAAGAGAGTTAGTATTTTTTTCTCTCATACATATTCCCAGATCTAAGATAGATAGAATTATTCTTGGAGTCTTGAATAGCTAAAATATTCGCATATATATTATGTATGAGCTGTATATTTCTCCACTGAACTTACTAACTTTAAAAAGAAAAGAAAAAATTGGAAATTAAAAAAATCATTATTTTGTATAATTTTTCCCCACTTAGAATGGTTTGTGTTTGTTTGTTTGTTTCCTGCTGATTTTAGATATATAGAGCTCTTTTGACTGCATTCCTGAAACTGAAGTCCTTTAGGTTCCATCATCCAGCACCTATGAGACATTAACATTTTTAAAATAACCACTTAGCTTCAGCCTAATCACTTGGGCTCTAATAAACTCTCACATAGCTTAGATCCACACTGCTGTCTTTCAGAAAGCTACCTTAATTTTGATGTTTTCTATGGCAAAGCCCATAGTATAGCTCATATCAAAGACCTGTGAGCCCTTACAGTAAGGCTGAAGACTAAATACTAAAAAGTGGGATAATCAGGGTTAGACTGACCCGTCTAAACCAACAATTTCTATAACAAGAGGGCTGGAGGAAGATTACCAAATAGTGAAAAAGCAACATGTGTGTGAAAATGATGGGGAAGGTGGGGAATAAACAAAATACAAAAGGCAAAAGAAGAGTAATTTATGTTCAAGATATAGAAGATGGAATCAAATTTTGTCTTACAATGTTTTCTTCTAGGTTTGAGAGATGGGCCTGTGCAAACTCATGAAGTTCAACAGGGCCAAGTGTAAGGTCCTGTGCCTGGTTGGGGAAACTCAAAACAAAAATACAGGCTGGGAGAAGAATGGATTGAGAGCAGATGGGAAGAGAGGAACTTGGGGCTGTTGGTGGACCAGAAACCCAACAATGTGCACTTGCTGTCCAGAAAGCCAACCGTGTCCTGGGCTGCTAATCTAAAGAAACATGGCCAGCATGTCCAGGAAGGGCTCTGCCCCTCTATTCTCCTCTCATGAGACCCATCTGATGTACTTCGTCCAGCTCTGGGGACTCCAATACAAGAGGGCCATGTGCCCGTAGGAGTGAGCTCAGAGGAGGGACATGAAGATGATCAGAGAGCTGGAACATTTTTCCTATGAAGACAGGCTGAGTCTCTTCCATTTCAGAGAAATTGTGGAGTCCATGTCCCTGGAAGTGTTCAAGGCCAGGTTGGATGGGTTCTTGTCTAGTGGAAGATGTCCCTGCCCATGACAGGGGGCTTGAAACTAAATGATTTTTCAGGTCCACTCCAATACAAACCATTCTTTGAATCTATGATTGCATGGTTGTCTGATTCAGGGTCTTCAAATGAAAAGAAGGTCCATAGCTGAGCAACTGAAAGTTATCTCAAATCAAGGAAAGAGGAGGCTAATAAAGGAAAATATTCATGTTCTGAAAGAAGTTTTTAATTTCATTTAATCTCAGAAAATTACTTCATGCTTTGTCTTTTGCTTACACTAGCAGCACAGCAAAAAAAAGAAAAAAACCAAAAAAATCCCACAAAAACTAGCTATTTCTGAAGAGATTATATATTTTACAGTTGTTTTGAAATCTCAAATGCCTTTATTTTGTTACAGTGTAGTATAAATCGTCAGAATTGGAAAATAAATTGCAGTGAAAATTTCTAATAATATTGGAGTAAAATATTTTGATTTTGTTCATGTAATCTATGAGCTATATATCATGAAATCTTTCTCCTGTATATCATTTTGTCAAAATTTGACATAATCTCTCAAAAAAGGAAGTTTTAGATAAAACAGCTCTTCTTGACGGACAGCTTCATCAAAAAGAAAATTCAAGTTGTTTCTGCTGTAGGAGTTGTACACCAAAATTAGCTCAGAACTAGGAATAAGGACATGTTGTATTTTTTTTAATATTGATTGGACTGGAGCCAAAACCTGACTCAAAACCAGAAGTAAATAATTATGGGAAAATATCAAACATCCAATGTTGCTTGTGATTTAGCAACAATATTGCTTGTATGTCAAAAATAAATACTTTCCAAATGTCCTTGTTTCATGAATCCGGATTTAGTGATTAGAGGTTGTTGCTGCATGTGTGTCCTATGATCAGTGGAATCAAGAATTTCATTGTATGGATTATCAGCAATTCTGATGTACTTCATGCCTCTTCCTTTTGAGATTTTTTTCTAAGGTTTTATTTGAATCCCTCATCCACAATAACTTCCACTTCTTAAATTCTGCTGGATTTAAAGGTTTCTATTTATTAACCTCCTGACTGATACATCTTCAAATACTTTAAAAAATAATTTTAGTTTTAAAATTTTATTTTTAAAAGAAAATACTATTGTTTTGTTTTTAAATGTATGTGTTAAGAGGTCTGCAAATCCTACATTTCTACTAGATATTCCTATTGTGGAACATTGGGATATACAACATCTCTTTTGAAAATTATTAGTAGAAAGATGTATTAACAATTTGGAAAAAATACAATCTGCTCTGAACTTTCATCCACCAGTGACTATAACTCACATGTACTAGCTAAAGGAAACCATCAACAAAATGTAGAGGCAAATCAACTGTTCAGGGGAAAATCAATATCTCCTTGAAAATTGCAGCTGCTTAATTTGTTTTGTGCTACAGCCTGTTTTTCAGTATTGTAGCATATTAGTACCTCACTACTTGACTCTCAAGACATGGCACATTACATCTTGAAGACCTCAGAGATTTCAAGACCTGAATCTAGAAGTAGAGAAGCACTGAGTAATCTGTGCTTATTGCCAGAGAACTACTGATCTTAAATACAAGTCACGAATTATCCTTCCCAAAGAAATCCTGCCAGGACTGAGTCATGTTCTTAAGGGTCTTTTACAACCTAAATGATTCTATGATTCTCTGATTTTGCAAGAAGGCCAAACACTGGCAGTGGAGAAGATAATAAGATGACTTCAAATAGAAGGTGCTGGTTTCTTGTGAAGTTTTAGAGAAGCTTGTCAAGACAATTTGTAACTTAAGGGAAATTAAAATAAAATTTTAGAAAATAATTATGAATCTAGTATTTTTTCATTGACTGTAAGCAAATTCTACATTTAGCTAAACCAAATAAATGACATATTTATTCACCTTATGGGTCTGTGAATAAGTATGGCTATAATAAATTTATCTGATCTAATTTGCATTGTTCGAAAGGTTGGTATATATAGTTCAGTAGGAATTCAGATAAAGCAGATTAAAGCTGATTGGACCAGGCCAACAGATTCTGCTTCATGTCATATCTCTAGGCTTTAAAGAATACTGTGTATGAATATACTTTTACTGCCACGAGCAAGAAGCAAACTCACTGAAATTGAAAATATCTCCATGGCTTAACTGAAGAAAATTAACTCAAGAGATGGAAGATCACACCAAGATCATTTGTCTGCTGCGACAGTCAACATTTACCTATCATCTCATTTGCAGATAAAACTTTATCCTACAGTGATTTCATTCATTCTGTTCCTGGTAGGATGCTGTCCTAGACTGCTACCTTGGTGGTAAGATATCGTCCATCTTAAATTTTGACCTGATGATTTTATACATAGTTATCTCTTCAGATTTTTGGTCTTTATGTTTATCATCCTGGAGAACTCATGAGCAATTCAGTTGTATTCATTCTTGATCTTCTTTTCCTAATCTAGAAATATATATTTCTTTTAGTGTTCTTCAAAAAAATGTCATCTATTTTACTCACCATTCTAGTAACCATCCTTTCACTGTATTGAAGCCCGAATTAATCTTTGGTACAAAAGAATGAGGACACACCAGTGTCTCTTACTTCCTTCAGTTCCAGTGACCAAAAACACTGCAAAGCTGAAGCATTGAGGAGCAACAAAAATGATGATACTAAATTCAGAGGCAAATATCCATTCTGAGCTCACAGGAGCTAAAAAACTCCACACAGTTTTACTGTTAACTAAAACTAGTGTGTGGGTGCCAACAATATCTACAAGTCAGCCCTCAAAACCTCTATATTTTACCAGAAATTAGTAGGAGTCATAAGCAGTAGACACTGTTTAGAATGAATAGCAAGTCTTCCAATAAATCCTCCATCAACATTCTACCCTACCATTTCTGAAAACAATGTCACACCTACAAAAAAGAGTGCTTAAAAATTTATTTTCTTTAGACACGTATATAAAGCTGCATGTTTTAATGCTGAAATAAAACTTCCTAATAAGGTGCTAATGATAAGTGTTGCTATGTTAAACTAAATTATTTTAAATTCCTCTGAACAATATCAGCTCTACTCAGTAATATAATTTCAGTAATTGACAATAATACAATAAAGTAATACAATAATATAGTAATAAGATAATTGGTATGGATGTTCTGAATTACTAATTTGATGATCCTATCAGTAATTATTATTAAGATTAATTTCCATATACTCAAGGAGTTTGAAATATCATGCAGGTTGTAAAGAACTGAAATTTGGGATAGTTTAATTGTAGTTAATTCAAGCATTTATATACTTTTATATATACATATATCCATAAATGTACTTGGAAATGTAAGTATGGCATGTTTGCATGCAATTTAAATACTATTGGCATAGCATTTCAATGTAGGTGTATACACATGCACACCTAAAATAATATTGGAACTAAAAAAATCAGCACTGCAAGGTAGGCAATGGCAAGAGTGTCTGTCTGAGGACTAGTTTCACATGGATGGGGATTCTCAGAGCCAGGAAAACCCAAAAAGAGCTGAGCTGACAGTGCATACCATCAAAAGAAATGATGAGTTCTTGTATTGGATGACCCTTCTTTAAGGGTCACTAAGGTGCTCATCTGTCAGCCTGACAGGGAGTCATGAGAGAAGAAGCTGTCTAAAATCAAGGCATCTATTTAAAGTTAAGGGCCTAGGTGACTTTTACTAACAGGCAAATGAATCTGAATAGAACTGACCCATTTGCTATAGACTGAGAAAATTAATATTGCAAAAAATTGCCTTCTGAATAATTTTATTTATCTTTTAAACTATCTAGACAACCTGTTAACTTAAACTACTCTTACAGCTTTAAGTTGTTGAATTCCACCCTCGTTCTTAAAGCTTAGGGATATGAATTTTCTCTGTAGAAAAGCTAGAATATGGTTTGGAAAAGAGAAAAGAAAGAAGGAATGAAAAAATCATTTAGAAGAAATGAGGGGAGCTAGAGCAAAAAGGGGAGGTGAGGGGGAGAATAAGAAGTGGTCTAAGGAACCCTCCAGTGTTTACTGTCTGGAGTGAGAATGAAGAGTGAAAATCAAGCAGTGGTACACTCAAAACTGGAGTGAGTGCACCATGATCTAATGGAAGGGTTCTCTTTTAAAAAGAAAAGAAAACTTGAAAAATGATTACAGTAAAAATTGGCTGAAAGGAAAATTCATGTGAAACAGAATGAGCAGGAGAAAAAGAGATTAATAGAAAATGCCCATACAGAAATCGGTTTTCCGGAGATGGAGTATGAAAGAAATCTTTATCATCCTGTTTAACTAATAAGGGATTAATTTTTCTTTAACCTTTAGCTTTTAGTAATTCTTAGTCTGACATAGAGTAGCACAGGATGAAATTAATCTCATCCAATCTCATCAGCCTAAAAGGTAGACATCTAGTTTAAGCAAGTACTATCTACATGATGGTATGGGAAATGCCGAAGAGTAATCTAACAGGCTTTTGTTCAGCAAATCTTTGCTAAGATTACTCCCATTCCTACACAGAGATTTCAGACACACTTCGTAATTCTCAGAGTAAATCTGACAAACAAATGTTATTTCCCATTCTAAGATAAAATCTAGATTCATGATGTCATACCTGTAATGTTGAGGTGATTTAATCATTTTGTAAAGAATATAAAAACCTTCTGGGGAAAAAAAAATATTAAATTCTTTATTTGGGTACATATCCAATACCAAATGTTTCAAGGAAAATTGTGCCAGTGCTATTCCCCATCTAGAAAACTCCTGCCAATTTTTTCCACACTGGGCATGTTATATCCACTTCCGTTCATATATTTTCTAGTCTTCATTGTCACACAATAGACCAGCTATACTCCAGGTTAGATCCAAAAGTGTCTGTATAATAAAAATCAATTTGTAGAAATTATAGTTCAATCAATTTATAATTAGGATAGAAAGGAGAAAAGAAAGAAGAATAAGAATTTCTGTGTGTTCCCACTGTTATAGTTAAGGAACAGTGTGACTAATTCTGTCTGCATCTTGCAGCACAGTCCTCTGACAGTGACGAGTTATTTGAAAGATAGAGGTAAATTAGCTGGAGAGAAGAGATGCTATTTAAACTGAAATTAGTAATAGAGGAGAAATGAAGACAAGAAAGATATGTAGTGGTGTGACTACATCTCTAAGTGTGTCACAGGAACACACGTATGGAGAATGGCCTTAGTCATGGTAAATTCATTGCTGGATGCAATTCCATAAAAAAGATATTTTTGTACAGAGATGTACAAAACACAGCCTTACAGTGCCACACTTATTACAGCTAATTACCAATGCGAGCCTAAGAGCTGTGTCAATTTTGCTTTTCAAAGTAGCTCTGCTATGACTTGGTATTGCTTGGTGCACAGGTAGCTTGAGAGATTCATGTCAAGATTTTAAAAATCTCTATGATAGAGATTAGAGGTGATCCCGTTTCTGCTCCTCTGTGTGATCTCTCCACCATAAGACTTTTGTGAACTCCCTGAGGTGCTGGCATATTTCGCATATTTAAATGCTAGTCAACCACATGAACGCCTTTCTTTTAATGGCTACACAAAAAGTATAGTCTACCTTCCTCACAGACCTCTGTGTAAGATCTTGTTTTCACTCAGGAAAAGCACTATTTTAAACTATTCATGCGAACAAAAATTCAATAATATCTATCTGACCAAAAAAATTCAAAACCACTAAAATGTTTATTGTTGATATCAACCACTTCAATTTACCAGAACTCCTCATCAATGTCAAATAAATTAATTTTTTTAGTTTTTGATTGCACTTAAAATAACTACAAAGCACAAATTACCATTTGTTCATCTCCTTCTTTCTTATTAATTTAAAAAATGTACTTAATACTGGAAAGCCTCAAGTACATTTTCTGCATACCAGAGTTCAATTCTTTCTCATATTTAAAGGCAAAACTATTGTGAATTTACTTGTATAAACCATTTTCTATAATGACATGTCGGTATGATTATTAATATTAATATCTGAAGGGATTTTCCAGTTTTATGGTAAACGTCAGACTGATAAGTCTCCATTTTCTCTTTTCTCTTTTATCTGTTCCTTCTTTCTCAAACAGCATTCTCAAAAAAATAAAACCTGGACATGGAAATGTAATCAGCTATATTGAATTTCTTAATCTTATTAAAGCCATGATATGGTAAATAATTTTATGAAACATAACATTGGCTAATTCAAGTCTTTATTTGGCAGATTCTCAAATTGCTCATCAGAGGACCACCTATCAACCATGGAAGAGCTTAGGCAGAAAACAACTGAAATAAATCTGAAAACAGTCAGAAAAGATATTAAAGATATTAAGTAATACACTGCAAACATTAAACACTAATAGAGAAGTTTTAAAATGGCTGTTTTTCTGCTCACAAATACTGACAAAATATTTTAACTTTTATGACCTGATTAGTAAATGAATTTTTAAATGTCTTTCATTTTCTTGTTTTTATTTTTCTGCTCTTAATTTGCCAACATTTGTCAACTACATGATGTGAAAAGCCTAAAAATACCTGTGCACATGGGTCCTGTAATAATAGTGTATATATATATATGCACGTGTTTATATATATATATATATGTATGTATATTTATGTATACATAAATTTAGACATTCATGCATATGTAAACCAATATGCTCATTTAAAGAACCATTTTTCAGGTAGAACATGTACAAATATAAGCATCATTTATTAAATGTTATATTCATAAGTTATATTTAGACAATTTGCAGAGCAACTTCAGTGGGAAGTTAGAGCAGCATAGAAAAAGCTGCAGTTTGGTTGTGGGGTGGTTTTTATTTTTCTAACAACGAACCAAACCAATGAGTCATACATGGGCATCTTCATATTCAGTAAAATAATGAGTGCAGCCTCCTGCAGGAAAATGTGAAGTATTGTTCTTCCTAGTGATATTACAAAGAGTGCCAAAGATTGGTTTATATGGTTGATCCAGTGGGGCTACTCAGTAAAACTGAAACTGGATGGGAACAGAATGAACTACAATACCCCTTCTTCAGCATCCCTACTTGCCATCTTTCATAGTCTCATACATGGTCAGTTCAATCAGTTTAGCAAAGACATATTTTGAGAGGAGTGCATTATATCTGGCTCAGATGGAGCTACTTTTTTCATAGCAGCCCATATGGGGCTGTGTATTTTAGATTTCTGACCTGCTTCTCACTCTGCCTCCACAGTGAGTAGGTTGGGGATGTGCAAGATGCTGGGAGGGGACACAGAGAGGGAAGCTGACCCAAACTAACCAGAGAGATATTCCATGACATATAACACAATGATGAACAATAAAACTGTGTCAAGTTTAGGTTGACGGGGTTTTTCCCAAATTAGCTGTTGCTTGAGGACTGACTGGGCATCAGATTGCTCACAAAAGGTGGTGAATGATTCCCTTTGCATAACTTCTGGATTTTTTTTCATTTTTTTCTTTCCCTACAGTTATTACACTATCCTTATCTCAACTTTATTTCAACACAGGGGAGTGAATGAGCAAGAGACTGGATGAAGGCTTAGCTGCCAGCTGGAGTCAATGCAGCACAGTTGACAAGGAAAAATTAGTCTTTAGCATCCTGATTTAAAAAATATTTAAAGATAGCTGGAAGGTGAAGATAGGGTGGGAAAAAAAAAAAAGAAGAAGGAAACAAAGTCCAAAAACATATTGCTTATGAGAATTGATAGCATGAAATTTAGAGTCTTCACATCAGTGCTGTTAACTAATGAAACAGTTTTGCTAGGGATATACTAGAATTTTCTTAATAGGCATTTATTGAATCCAGATTTAAGGTCTGTGTATTTTTCTAACAGTTTTACAGAACTGTTGTTAGAATCACTTGTTAAAATGGTAGAGCCTTAACTTAGCAGGAAATTAACATAAATTCTTTCTCATATTATTAATCACTGATCCTAGGCTTTCTCAAATGCATATCAGCAGTAGGTGTGGAGTGGTATTAGAGAAAATTCAGGTCACACAGTTATTCTCTTAATCATCATTACATATATTGACTGTTTCGGCAGCGACTCACAAAATATTACTTATCTTTTGGCAGAATTTCACAATGGTAGACTGAAGTATGATATATTATGTCTCTTCTCCTTTGATTATACGATCCTTTGTTAGTTTTAGTATGGAGTCATCATTTGGTGTGAGCCACCGTGTTTATGAATCATTTATGAAACATCCAATTTTATGTATCATGCAAATTTGTTTCCTCAGCAGATGAAGATAATACTATTGCTAATGCTTCTGATGGTGCCTCTAAAAATGTTTAGCTGGGGAGGATCACAGCATGACATGCAGTGAACTTGCAAGTGCACACAGGTGTGTTTGATGCAATATAGGTTTCAAAGAATAACAGCTCCTATTAAAAGATCACTATCACTTTTTCAGCATCAGAACAATACTAACAATTGTCTTTATTTATTATATTAAGAATTTATTTAGAATATGTAGCAGTTGTGTACTGGAAAAGAAAAATAAAAAAGAAAAAAAGAAAAAAAAAAGTAAAATAATTCCAAAAGACCTTGTAACTTGCTCATGTGAATCTTTTAATCTTTTTGTACTCCATACAAGATGTCACAGCTTATCCAGGGAAGTCTAAGGATACCCTTCAAAATCTTCACAGATAAATGAATCTCTAGGAACTTTTAAAATATTTCTGGAACCTGCATTTCAACTCAAAAAACCTGCTTCACTAACATGATGGAATAGAGAACACAACTACACCAGAACTTCTCATTGTTCTCTGCAGAAAAAAAATATCATGGGACAGGCAGGGTGTCAGGGCCTTCGAATTTCCTGTAATTGCAATGTTCATTCCTCAGATCTCCTCAGGGTGGGAGTCCAAATAGAAGAATGAAGTTAAGCCTGGGAAAATAGGGAAGTGTGGGAAAGGCGTTTTTGTGTTTTAGTTTTTATTCTTGTTTCTCACCATACTATTCCACTTTGCAATAAATTACATTAATTTTCACCGAGTTGAATCGCTTTTTCCCACTACATCAATTGGTAAGAGATCTCTCTATCTGGACCCACAAGCTTTTTAATCTTATTTTCACTTCCTGTCATGCTAAAAGTTGAGTCAGAGAGAAATTGATGAATGAGAAACTGCTACTTCAAACTTAATTGAAAGAAGTATGAAAAGAAATAACAGAAAATATTAAGTAGTGTCTTCTCCCTCAAAAGCATTACCATTTCATTTATAGATCATTCTCATATCAATTGCAAGCATAGTACCAGAAGGTAGTATGAAATTCATCACAAAAAACAAAAATGAAACTTTATTCAGAATTTTTTATGATTAAAAGATGGTTTCTGCTTTACTCCAAGAAATTTGGTTTTTCTCCTTTTCAGAGCAGTGATACAAAATGAGTATAAAGGCAATGTAGGTCATTACTAAGGAAAAAAATTAGTAATCTCTTTGGCTTTCCCCTCTTGTCATCCTCATTATCCCACTGAATTATACCTCAGGTTCCCAATGAAATAATGTTATCAAAACTTTATCCCATAACCTTTCTTAAATATCAAGTGATTCTACAAAATCTCTTAATATTACAGCTGATCTTTTTACAACTCTACCAGAAATGGAAGATTAAAAACTTTAATTCAGATAACTTTTTAGAAAGATACTATCTTCCACACTTTCCACAGTTTCTCAGTCAAAAACAATTAGAGAGAAACTTATGATAATTACCTATCTTAATGATACATAAGAGCATATCTGGCATAGGTCACTAAGTCTCCTTTATAAGAGCCACCTATGAGGCATCAAACACATTTTGACTCAATTTAAAGACAGAACAATGGTTTCTTTGTTAATGTCAGTCATTTCAATCTTCTGGAAGTTAATCACTTAATGCTAATGCACTACTTGCCTCTCCCTATTAGCTGTGATCTTATGGTCTCTTTATTGTGTATCAGTCCTCCCACATATTATTGCTAGGGTTCATTTTTCTCATAAAGTTTTTCCTACCCTGTAACTGTCAGGATATTTAGAATAAAATGCTGGTATATTCACCAGAATTCATTTACTGACCCAGAGGAATTACCCAATATGCCATTCAATATGGAGAAAACAAGTGTGGTATGAAAGAGCACTGCAGTGGACCTGAAGTTCCTTATTTAAAAAAAAAAGAAAAAAATTAACAAAATGCCCTTTGATCTGAAGAAAGCAATTGGTGAATAGAAGGGATTTATATTAATGAGTGCGAGATCAATAAGGCATATTACCATATATGAATGAGAGATTGATAAGATTTACGTAAAAATAACAGCTACATTTAAGAAATAATGAGAATTTATCTACACTGTGCTTTGTAGCCTTTTTGTTACAGGGGTAGGTATATTTTGTACATGTGCAAGAAATTACTAAGGCCCTATGCTTGTCTTGTCTGCAGGCAGGAATATATCTGCTTAACAGCTGCATTTTCATGTCAATGAGTCCAGCTACTTTCTTTGTATTTTGCCTGTCACTTGCACAGTCTAAATTTCCCTATGAACTCAGTTATTCCAGGGACCCAATTGTTCTGTTCATCCTGGATCTTCTAATGCTGGAAACTCTCTTCCCAAGTGAGCAGGTTTCTCATTTTTAAAAATTAATTTTTTCACTTCCACCCTTATTTTTATCTAACTTTCCTACCACAACACTGCATAAATTTTCCAATATACTCAATGAAATTTTGAGTATTCATATGTCATGCCAATATATGTATATAACATTCATCTATTAAAACAACATATTCAGTGACAACATCTGACAGAATTATCTGTTGCCTTTCTTGCTTTTTCCTTCCCTTTCTCTTCCTTTTTTTCCACTAAAAAGTTAGTGATTAGCATCAAAACAATTATCTGGCTTGCAAAAAAATAAAACAAAAGTGATGTGTAAGGTACAATGCTTTTTTTAATTGTACTATCAAAAAAAGCATCTTCAAACTATTACTAGTGTAAATCAACAAATAATTCTTGTCTTAAGGGAAGCAGGAAGCTGCTAAAACTTTCAGAAAAGGCCAAGTTCTCTGGAAGTTTTCCATTGCATGCTATATTATATATTATATTATTATAATTCCATATTGCATAATATAACTCCAGAATATTTACAAAGAAGCATAAGTAACAAGCAGAATGAAACTGATATTTTTGGTCCTTTCTCCAAGACAGAGAATCACTACATCACAATTAACACTAATATTCATCAAATTCTTAATTTGGCAGGCTCTTCTGTGACTATTTTCACTGTTGTCAATCTAAGTCTGGTTTTTGTTCCTGCCATGTCCTCATAAGTATCTTGATAAAAGTGATAGAAAAATGCAAGCTACCACTATTCTCTACCAGCTGTGATAATCACAACAGCTTCTCACACATCTTTATACAGTGGAAGTGCTATATCAAGAAAGCTAACACTATGTTTGCAGTACATTGTATCATATGCCAAGCTGTTTACAAAAAAACCCAAGTTTTTTCAAAGCTATTTTCATATTTTATTTATAACAAAATATCTGATGCCAGGTGTTAAAGCCTTTTCAATTTACCTAAAAAGGTAGAGAAATATAAAGATTAATTGTACATGTGAAACTCATTCCTTGGGAAGTTTGAGAAAGACTAATGATTATATTTCTCCTTTATCCCAATATACTATATATTAGTTATAAAAAAATTATTTAGGCAAATAGAACAGAGGTAAGTAAAGAAGCAATCAAACTATGAAGCAAACTCTTATGCAATCAAGGAAGTATAGTGTTTATAGTTCCACATTTTTGCACAAAGGTGCAAAATACAGTTATTACTGCATTACACTTAAGACCAAAAGATAATTATTTTAGAACCACAGAATCTCTTGACTTCAGTTGATTTAGTTGAATAAAGTCTTTGAAAGAGTTAAGAGGTGAGAAAGATGAAAGTATTTGAATGAACCAGTGAAAGAGGAGTGATTTTATTAGACTAACTCATTTGACTGGAAAACTAAAGAAATCTTCCTGGTAGTATGAACAAAATTATTTTTAAGACACTTATCTGATAGGGTATTTTTGTTTGGGGTAACTTCTGTGTAAGCCAAAGATGATCTTTCAAGTCCTTTTTCCACACTGGTTTTGGAAAGATCACTGATATATATATATATATTCTGATTTGTCTTTGACTGCTGTATTTTCCTTCATACTTTTCTCATGTGCTTTTCACTTGTGCATATGACATTTTAAAGATCCAATATTTTGGCTAAATTTTTATGGTGGTTTGAGATTATCACTTTTTGTTTGAAGCCCCATTTCCTTGGGGATTTTTTGCTTGGTTGGTTCATTGTGGTGGGTTTTTTTTATTATTATTTTTTGTGGTGTTTGGGATGTTTTTAGGGGGCAGCAAGAGGAGGATGGGGTTTCTTTGTTGCATGGAATTGGAAATGAGAAGCTGGAGAACAGAACCATGAAAAGAGACCTGGGGGTCCTGGTCAAGGTCAGGTTGACCATGAGCCAGCAGTGCCCTGGCAGCCAGGAGGGCCAAATCTGTCCTGGGGGCATCAGGCACAGCATCACCAGCCAGGCAAGGGAGGGATTGTCCTGCTCTGCTCTGGGCTGGGGCAGCCTCACCTCGAGTGCTGGGGGCAGCTCTGAGTGCCACAATTTAATAAGGACATGAAGCTGTTAGAGAGTGTCCAAAGCAGGGCTGTGAAGATGATGAAGAGTTAAGAAGGGAAGCCATAAAAGTTGCAGCCGTGGTCAGTTGGTCTGTTCAGCCTAGGAAAGAGGAGACAGGAGAGAGCTCATTGCAGTCTGCAACTTCCCCAAGAGGTGAAGCAGAGGGGCAGGTACAGCTCTCTTCTTTCTGATGAGCAGGGACAGGACCTAAGGCCTGAAGCTGAGTCAGGGGAGGTTTAAGTTTGATATTAGGTACTGAAACAGCCTCCCTTGGAAGTGGTCACATCACCAGCCTGACAATTCAAGAAGGACTTGGAGAATGTTCTCAGGCACATGGAATGAATCTTTAGGTGTCCTGTGCAGGGACAGGAGCTGTCTTTAGTTGGTCCTCTCAAGTCTTTGCTAATTCAGGTTATTTTATGATTCTGTGATTTCCCATGGCGAGGATGGGACACATTTTACCCCTCCTGGCATAGATATAAAACAGATGCTCTGAGGGGTCCTATAGAATATGTAGACAGTTACTCTAATTCTTGGTGATCTGAGGGAAAGTGTTAAGTGCTTTATCTTCATATTTAGAGCTACCTTCAGAATATTTTAAGATCTCAGTGAACTTTATCAGCATTTATTTTCACTTGGATCATGAAAATCAATAGTGCCTATGTTGATTAGATTTGGACTTCAATTAACCTTTTGACTTGAAAGTTTTCAAATCTGGAATTAAACCTTATTACACTATATGTATATATTTTAGAATTAATATTTTTATTGCTGCTTATTTGTAATGCAGGAATACCTAAAATTGTGGAACATTTCCCTAAGAATATTGGGCAGTGTCCTAAAAACAAAAAATAATCCAAATTAACAAGGCCATCAATCAAACTAAAAGACCACACTCCTGTCTTAGAGTTTGAAAATTTAAATAAGGAAATATATTCTCTGCAGCTTTTAGAGTAACATTAGGTCTAACAGCTAAACTAGGACACAAGCAACTGTCACCATGCCTTTTTTTTTTTTTTAAGAAATTTATTCCTTTTGTAAAGCAGATATAAAGCAGAGGCAACTGTCATACAGCTTCTGATCCTTCTGATCCGTCCAAAAAGGACCATCCGTATAAGTGATGAAATATGCTCTATATAAAATATATATATGCATTATCTAAATTATTATAAGAGTCAATGAAATTATTGAAGTATTGATGTAACCAGCATAATGAAAATTTTCATAAGGAAAACTCCCTTGGGTCGTGTGTTTAAACCAAATCAAGATCAAAATGATTTATTGATTCATAATTAGCAGTCAATCAGTGATTCATTTAGGATTAACATCAGCAGTGCAATATAGAAATCTCCATGTTAGGAGCTCAAAAAATGCTAAGAAACACTCCTTATAGGCAATTCCAAAATGCTGCAGCCACACACCCATGCACATATAGAACTGCATGCACCTCCTCTCATAGACAGTGTGGGCTACAGCCACAAACGCCCCCTTCCTCTCCTGAGCACACAGGTTGTCCCACTTGCACACACCTTCTGTGGGAGATGTGGGTGTTCCACCTCTATGTGCACCTGTGCTGTTCCCCAGTGAGGACATATTCACACACAGATAACAGGATCCAAATTGTCACGGCATGCACTGGCTCTGAATGGTCAAGGCAGAGGTCCTGATGTCATTAGAAGATTTCTAGATGTGCATAAAGGGATTTTGAAAACTGGCCTTTGCACTTCTAGGTCTCTTCTTCACAAATCTTACAACTTAAATTTTTGCACATTCTCATGCCACTTCTATATGTCTTTTCCAGCTCAATCATTCTTAATTTTTAAAGTCTCAATATAAGACCCAGACTAGTCTAAACTGTCTGATAGTCATCTTCACCTTTAAATTGATCAGTTTGGGCAAAGGTGCCCTCAGGAAGTTTAGCCACTATTCACAAACCTGTCTGAACTTCTGCCAGGCCAAAGGTGGTCACTGGAAGAATCCCACAGTAGCGGCAGCATTGCATCCGAGAAATTGCTTCCATCCACCTTGCAGTATCAGAAAAGAAACTGAAACCTTAAAGATTCAGTTATGTTCAAAGTCAGCAAGAGATTTATTTTATGATATAGCCAAAGAAACATGAAAAAATGCCACTATTATTCTCTTCTTGTTATTGAAGATCAAATCCTGAAGATCTCTCTCAGTAAGATCTTGCTTAAACACTGAACTGCTTGAAAGGAGAGGAATGATAAGGGGATCCACATAGCCTCTTCCCATGACAGCCTTTCAGACACAGACCATAAACCTGTCACCACTTCCAAATTTTCTGAGCATTTCTTTACCCTTGCTGTTAGTATCAGTTATGCTGTGGTAACAGCCAGCTTGAATAAACTTCATGTGCTTTATCCTAAATCCAAATTGTCTCGAAAGTTCAGATACTCAGTTTAATCATCCACACACTGAGAAACAACATTTTGCATTTACTTATCAAAAAAATAGAGATTGTATTAAATAAACCCTAAGTCCCTCTATAATTCATATATGCATACTGCCTGAGAATTAATAAAGGAAAAATGATAAAAATTTTTTTCTTTGTTTATTGATTTTACTGAAAATAATAAAAGCTTTTCAACTTCATAGAAAATTATTGGTACAGAAATGTTCAAGACAAATAACCAGACACACAGATAAAGCATTTTTTCTGTCTGACATGCAACACTACCAACAAAAAATTTAGGACAACCCAGAGGTCACATTTGGAGAATCTATATGTAACTGAAGAAGAACTATTAATCACATAGGAGTATACTTCTTTACTTTTTCTCCTTATATCTGTTTTCAAGTACTCTTCAGTCTTTCCAATAAATTGTAAGCATATACCAATAAATTATATGACACACACAATTGCAGCATTACTATAATAACAGCAGCCATCTTTATAAAAGCGGATTGGGGCAGAATGGGGATTAGTAGTGTGATACAGAACCTCTATTAAAGTTATGTACACTAGTAGATCAATCTGTGTTACAAAGGAGTAACAGTAAGAACAGAAAGAAGTTTCATTTACAGAACTGATAACCTGAGAGCTAGATATAAATTTAAATAGTTAATGAATAGGCATTTGTAGGCACAGAGAACAGAAAATACTGAAAAAAGTATACTTCACAAAGAACACAAAATACAAAAAAAAAAACGAAACTTCAAGACCTACTTCAGGTCCTGAGTGTAGCAGAGACATCTGAAATAAATCAGAAAACATATACATAGAAAACAGATTTTATTTTGAATGCTAGTGAAAATATTTCATAAAATATGATGATGATAAAACTCATTTAGTAGAAGAAAAGCACTTATTTAACTATTTCTATGTAAGTCAGATTTCTACATGTAGAATTTTAGAGTGGTCTCTTCTAAAGTATATCTGATACATCTTTTAGATAAAGAGCTGATTTTTTGGTCTTCAGGAATTCAGGTTAAAAAAAACCAGTAAAATCAAGCTCTGCAAACTTTCTTAAATTAAGTTCTGTAAAAAGGACCTTATGATGAAATTTCTGTGAAAAGTTCTATGATAACAGCATTTTTCATTTATAACTCTACAAACCTCATTAGAATTGTAAATTTTATGTAATGAAGGTTCTGTGATTAGAGACTAGATTGCAGTGGTTATGGCAATAATGGCACATAAGTTTATTTCTTTTCCATCTGAGTGTAATTTTTAACTTGTGGTGGGTGACTAAATAGGTAATGTTGTTATGCACTCATAAAAAGAACATGAAATGCTTCTTTACTTCCAAGATGCTTAAGCAAGTTAAAACACCTGATTATATCACGTATATGTTTAGATTTGGCTGCAACTGCCAAATTCTGGAAAAAATTTAATGATACAAACCAGTAATTTCGAGTCACCTCCTTCAGGATATTGTCTGATATCAAATTGGTTAGGAAATATAGTAACATATTCTAAATGCTGTTGCCTATAACACTTTATCATCCTGGCTGCAGACAATAAAGGATGATCCAATATGCTGCAACTGATATAAGGAGTCTTTTGGTTGACAGCTGGTCCAAATGTCATTTGAAATGATGCACTTTTTCATGTATTGCAAACTGTAAAGCAGTTTCAGTTTTGCACACACAATGTGTTTTAGATTTGTGGCCTTTTAATGTTTGAAAAATATGCTTACATGGTGAAGTGTGATGTATTGTGGTTTCAAATTCTATGTAACCTTAGCAAACCCTACATGTTCTTCTATTGTGTATGGCAATAAATCAAAAGATAGCATCCCTGTAAGTTTCTTCTCTTTCTCAAATTACCTTATTCTTGCTATTTTGTCCTATGTGGCCTCTCCTCTCCTCTCCTCTCCTCTCCTCTCCTCTCCTCTCCTCTCCTCTCCTCTCCNTCTCCTCTCCTCTCCTCTCCTCTCCTCTCCTCTCCTCTCCCAATTTAATGTGTAAAATTGAATCTCATAAAAATATACTTTGAGGACTGATTATCTGAACGTATTCTACCACTCGTGTAGGAAATGATGCCTACATTTTAATTAATTTTTTGTGACTACATGTTTATTTTGTCTTGGAATGTTTGTACTTTATAATCTGATATGCTCACATGGATAGAGTAATTACAATGGATAAAGGTCAGTGTGTTTGTAACACACAGGCAGAGTTGGAATAAGCGGGCTTTGCAGATCAGAATACAGATGCAAATTTCACAAGAGTCCAGTGTTTTCCAGCTCAGTCACAAGACTGATGTATTGCTCTTACAGCTGCCGAGAATTATATGCATTTTGACAGTTTTAGAAGAAGAAATCACTCTTTAACCTTGATCCATTGTGGAATAAGAAATAAATAGGAAATTTATTCACTGAGTTATATCAAGGCTCCCACTGAGGACTGCCCTTCATATGCTGATAATTCTGCCTGCTAAAGTTTCCTCTTGTCCACGAAACCCTCCTAGTGGAAAAGTGAAGTTAGCTTTCCCAGGTCAGGCTGTGCATTCTAAGTTGTAGAGAATATGATGTCAAAGCAGACAGGCTTAAAGATGAATATAAAAGAAATAAATCATAAACAGTTTAAGCTTCATATTGGAACAGACTCGATGTCATTAATCATTCAGTCAAGAGACATTTGAAAACATTCAAGGTTCGAATGAATAGCTAATGCCAAGCACTGCATGTGTGCCAGACTCTGGTATCCATCCTACAGCAGAAAAATTCTGGAGCAGAACCTGCAAATGGAGTATTTTTGATCTACTATATATGCTGTCATACTGAACCATGCAACATAATAATACTACCTGTAAATTATGTAGAGTTTACTGTGCCACAGTAGAGACATAGAACAAAATTTGAGGGACAAATATCTCTCTGTATCTGTATTGGTTTTCATGGCAAAGTTTTGGTAAAGGGGTGCCTAAAGGTTTGTCTTCTTGAGAAGTTGCTGGAGGCTTCCCTAGTGTCTAACAGAGCCAATACCTGCTGGCTCCAGGACAGACTCACTGCAGACCAAGGACGAGATCATCAGTGTTGATGGCAGCACCTCTAGGAAAACATATTTAAGAAGAGGGAAAAGTTTCTGCACAATGTGCACCCAGAAGATAGAAGTGAGAATGCAGCCCCTCAGGGGAGGGAGGGGCCCAGGAGGGGCAGGAGGTGCTCTAGGTCTGTAGCAGGGATTTCCCTGCAGCCTGCGGTATAGAACATGGCGAGGCACCTGTGATGCTGCAGCCAGTGGAGATCCATGGTGAAGCCGAGATCCACCTGCAGACCCTGGAGGATTTGGACCCTGCATGTGCCCAAAGCAGGCTGTGACTCCATGGAAAGCCTGTGCTGGAGCAGGCTCCTGGCAGGACCTGCAGACCCATGGAGAGGTGGGCTAACTCTGGAGCAGGTTTGCTGGAAGAGCTTGTGAGCCCATGGAGAATCAGTTGTAGAGCACCTGGCCCCCAAGGGACTGCAACCCATGGAAGGGACCCACCCTGGAGCAGTTCATTAAGAACTGCAGCCCATGGGAAAGACTCACATTGGAGAAGTTAAGGAAGGACTGTCTCCTCTGGGGAACTCCACACTGGAGCTGGAGAACAGAGTGAGGAGGAAAGAGCAGCAAAAGCATCTGAAAAACTGACCAAAACCCCCATTCTGTGCACCACTTGGGTGGGAGGAGGTACAGAAATCAGGAATGACGTTGGGCTCAAGAAACAGGGAGGGGTGGCCAGGATAGTATTTCTAAGATTGGTTTGGTTATGCACATGAGAAAAGTCTAAACCATGTAGAGCAAAAGTTGTATAAAAGTTTCACAGAATCATGATAAAAAAGAGACTAGAGAGGCAGTCAACTGAAACTGTAAGCAAAATCCAGCCTTAGAAATTGTCTCAGTAAATGGTTGATCTGAGATGAAACTGTGAGTAATGTATATGCATATAAGCATATATACATGCAATAAGAGGACTAACTCCAGTCAATAAAAAGAAAACTATAATATGGATACAAGCACATTATTATAAAGCAAATAATTAGTAAAGGGTATGAACAAGCAACCAAAGAATCAACTAGTTCTTGAAAGAACATGTGGCCTAATAGATATTAATGCTGGCAAAGGTCATACCTTGAGTATGAACTTCTCTGCTTCTCAGTGTTTGGCAACTATTACATAAAAGAGAAAAGCAAAAGCACACTAACAGAAACATTATAGGAGAAACACAGAGAGCATTTGGTGGAGGTACCAGAAAATTACTCGAAGTACAAAAATTGAAATATAAACATTCAGTTGTATGCAAACAGTACCTAGGAATTTCACTGCCTTTCCTGGTACAAGGAGATAATTGTAACTAGCAATAATGTAGTGTTGAACACAGCTTCCAGGCTCACAACTTCTCATCTTCTTTGTAGCTTTCCTGTTACCCTGCAGAGCTCTGTTTCTGGAAACACTTTTCCTTTCTACCTCTTTAATTTTTATTTTATTTCTTTCAAAGCAAATAACTGTGATGAATATTCTTGTGTTAGCAATTCCATTTAGGGAAAATCCTTTTCTTCTCTGGCTTTAGCTTTGAACTACTGTTTCATTTTTCAAGATGAAATTCCTTCTTTTAAAATATGACAAGGGTACAAAGCCACTCATTGCTCACTTTGCTTAACCTGAGTGAGGGCAGCTGACCTCTTCATCCCTTTTAAAATATTACTGTTATTTTCAAGTATCACCTTTCCTCTGAAGAGTGTCTTCCTTGTATTCTGCAATTGTAATTTTTTTTGGAACACAGACTGAGTACCTCCTTACATCAATTCTATTCAATGGCAAAACAAATGTACTTCCTTGAGGTCAAGATCTTCCTCTAAATAGGTGGAACACAGTACAAGGGTTAAGATGACAATAAATTCCACCCTAATTGTCACGCTTTAACTTTTTTAGATCTACAGAAGAGTGAGCTGATATTTGAAATGTTGCAAGAGTACGGCAGGAATGTTTCTAAAACTCTTTGTTCAAAATGTGCTCAATGACGGTTGCAAGTAGACTTGTGAGCATAGCATGATGTAATGTGCATAGGTGTAATCCTTATAGCAGCTTTTGTTCCATGAGGTATCTGAATTTCATTTAAGCAGACATCCTGTCTGTAGGTCAGCCTCAAACATTTAACTGCAATTTCACATGCAGTAGTCTGACTCTATCATTTGAAGTCCTTAGAAATACATCTCTCTTAGCCCTTATGCTGCTCTGATTTAAGGTCAAAACCACTTCTCCAGTGACTTTGTCATTTCCCCTAAGACAGATCTGCATATCTCTGCATGATCAGAAATACTCTATTTGCTCAACATGCTGAACTATGGAGGAAAAATTGCTTAACCAAGGAACAGGCATCCCTGCATGTGATAAAAACCTGACCTACCATTTAGGACTCAGAATAAGGAGTGAGAGATCTGGTAGGATTAGAAATGCCAAAGGGAAAGTAACTTGTGTAGATTCACAGTCACTCATGAATGAGGTTTAGGCCTTGACCTTAAATTAGCATTTGGGCCATTGGGCATTTTCTTAAAGAAGGGTTGGCAGGCACAGAACTAACCTCACATTGAGTAGCCACAACTGCTACTAGCCATGTGAAGCTTCATTGTTCCCCTCTTACAGATTAACATCAAATTTTAATCACAGGTACTTTTAGTTGGTCTCTTTACATTTTAATTAGAAGGGAAACAGATATATACTCGTACACATAGGCCTAATGGGAAGCATAAAGAATTTATTTTAGACCAGGGCCTGTCTCAGCTCTTTCTCCATCTCAAGATTTCTGCTGAGAATGCAGGAAGAACCTCATAAAGCTTAGACATGCTGCCTTTCTTAACTGAAAATGATGAATAACATGACTGTTACTGCCTGGAATTCCCATGTTCTCAGCCTAGCATAAATAAAGATTTGGGAGCTATAGTATCACACCTAATGTCTTCTAGACCAATTACCTTGATTCTGCCATTTATCAGAAAAAAATGGATAGTAGGTAAAACAGAGTGAGCTGCCACAAACACTGGAGTCCTGAATCCAGTCCTATTCTAAAACCTTTTAAAGAAAATAAGTATCATTACTTGCACTGCCACCCAATTGTTTGGCTTTTGCTGTGATATCAACTGGTTAAAAAATTCTTTTCTCTTTTTGTTTGCATGCCTCAGGGAAATGATAAAAGCATTTTAAAAGCATGTGTCTCTTGGACACAGGAGCATCCGTAACTAGTACACCATCCAGGAAAATCCAGGAAAACAGTAAACTCTGACTAGAAATCTACTGTCAAAAAAGTCTAACTCTCCCAGTGATTCACCAGTGGTTAATGGCTATTTGTACTCTGTGTGTTCCAGAAAAGTAAGATTGATAACAGTATCCCATTAAAAATTGGTAGTTTGTTTGGGTTTTTCCCTCAGTTTCCT
>WBND01000572.1:13816-48344 GCA_013398595.1 Tychaedon coryphoeus | reverse complement strand
TCCCCCATTAAAAAAAAAAAATACTTACAGAGCTTTTCAGGCCATCTAATTAGATCATCATTGATCAACACTTTAATGAAAATTATCTGTGATGGCTCTGCATAAGAATGTTAAAGGATAGCACTACCAAGTCAGGCTAAGGATTTAACCTTGTTTCTTTCTTCAAGAGCACCAGCAGATATTAAAGGAAGAAAATATAAAGGGATATCTGCCCCACTGTATCCTATAATCACTTTCAAGAAGCAATCACCAGGCTTAAAAATCTGGATACGTCTTCTGAATTAGTTTCCTTTTAATTTCATTCATATTTTTTAGACTTAAGACACTATAAACACATGAAATATATGCAATGTGGAAAAAAAAACCCAAAAACTTTTTACTTTATTTGTCCTCCTATAAATATTTCACTGTATGTGTACTGATTCTTGCATTTGGCAAAATATTGATTGTTGCTTACTCAAATTGTTTAAAATGTTCTTGATTTGGCAGACCAGCATCACATCTCCTTTTTACTCATCTCTTGGATTTTCAGGCTACCCTGTTTAATCTTAATCTTTACTTATCCTGTGCTTCCAGTTATCTACATTACCCTCTTTGCCTTTTGCAGTTCCATTGTCTCTCTATCCTTGGGTGACCTTGAGAGATGGAATAATCAGAATTGCATTTTCTATTTAGCATGTTGTACCTTATGGGCTTATACAGGGAAAGAAAGTATTTTTTCCCCAGTGTACATAGAGTGCTGCATAGTGGACCCAATTTCCACAACATTATCTCTTTATGTCAGAATAAAAGAGAGGAAATTAAATACATGGTAACTATAAGAGTAAATTCTTATCTAGTTTTTATTAGATCTTGGGATTTTAAAAACAGAATTTCTTGTGAAATAGAGCCAAGGCCAGGAAGTTAATGGGAAATACAACAAACAGTCTAATCTTTTTACTCACAAGCAGAGTCAATTTAATAAACAAAGAAACACTCACTGAACTGAATGCCCATAAAAAAAAATGCAGGAATGTACTTTCTCCATGGGTTCCATGGTAAAAGAGAAGAGTAACATACAGAGGAACCTAAGTCCTTAATTAAGATATATGAATTAAAGAGAAGAAAATGAACCAGCTGAATAGAACTAACCTACAGCTGCTGCAAATCCAACCCTTTCAACCTCTGGTGAGCTGTTATAGAGTCCATATCTTTCAGAAGGCCTTTCTATTTTCTCTAGAAGTGAATATATGAATACATAATATTAATAAAAATCATAAACATAAATTTATAAAAAATACAGTTAATATTTTTGTAAGGTATGTTACTATAGGACACATTCCATATATAAGACATCGCATATATTATTCTATTATTTTTCAACACTATTTATTATATTTGCATAATAAGTTCATGTATATTCACGCAACACATTTTCAGGCTTGTAGATTTTCATGTAATATTTTGCTCCTAATTTATGTGAGATATAGCAGAAAAATTGCTCTAATGATCAATAAACTTGCTTAAACCCCCAGTACTGACTGTGCTGTGGCGGCTTCCCTGCTTTCCAGCTGGTGGAAATCTCAGCTGGCAATATCCTTCCTGGTTCAGTGTGTACTTTCTCTTTGGGTGTGTGTTGCCAAGATTGATGCTGGCATTTGCGTTTTCTCTGCTTAGTGCAGGACGGAAACGAGATTAAGAAAGGCTTCATAGAGGGCTGTGATATCATGCTAGGGATGGATTTTACTGTTCCCAAGGAAAAATTAGCCCAGCAATCAGAAATGTATCAAAATAAACCAGCCTATCTGGAAGGTTCCAAGTTTAGTTTTATAAGATTAATTCCATGTTTTCTTTATTTTTGATCATTTTGAGGCTTATGTAGAAATTTTTATTGATTGATGTGATAAAATCAGGATATATATTTTTAGGATTTCTATCCAAAACTTTTAAAAGAAGGAAGAAAGAAAGAAATGTAGAAATAAGAAAAATTATGGAAAATGAACGGAAAGACAGAAAAAAGGAGAGTATATTTAGTGGTGCTGCTGTTTGGAAGAACATCTACAACATTTACTGTGAAAACAATTATTTGTTATGTTACATGCTATAAAGCCATGTTAAACACTGTTCTACTGTAGCTTTAATTTCTGAAGTACTTCATCTTATCTGACAATGGTCAGAAAGTTGGAAGTCTGGTTTCAAGTCATGTTCTGGGGGCTGATGATGCAAAAACATCAAAACACAAAATATTTTGATTTCTTCTGGACCTGTTGGTTGTGTTTTGCTTGCTTCCTTTAAAAAAACCCAGCCCCTCCCACAAGCATATTAGCATAAAAATTGTAAAATTTTTTAACTTTTTTTCATGTTTTTCTCTTCTTACAGTCACTCACATTCAGGAATTGCCCCATCTCTCCTAATCAAATCTCTGTGAAAACCTAGATTAAGGAAAAAATTGCTTTGGAATTAATTGCATGTACCAGAAATCAATGGAATATGCCATATGTTTTACCTTTAATTTCTTTTATATTTGTACTATTTTTTTCTTTACCCTTTTGTTTCCTCTCTGATAGGGAATTGCATGTTGCCTCCACTCTATCTGGAAGGTCAAGAGAGCAGTAGCATTGAACCAGTGACAGGCTGAAAGTTTAAGCAACTAAAATTTAGCTGTGACCTTCATGGAACGGCTAGGTCCTCCTACAGCACAGAAAGCAATAATGGGGTCCAGGTTAGGGTAGTGAATTATTTTATGAAGCCCATGAAATATAACTTAAGGTTTCAGGGAAACAGGTTTGCCAGAGGAGGAAATACAAAAAATAAAAGCAAATAATAATCAATGCCACTGTTTAAATAACTTCTGCCATGCACACAGCGTTTTGTAATATGTGTTGTATCTGTGAGTATACAGAAGCAACATTTTTGAAAGTTATTGGCAGATGTTTTCAGATGCTCTGAAAAACTTAATTTTTCTTTGGATCCTAATAAGTAATAGCCTGTGCACAGAACATTAGGTAACATAGCGAAGTCATGACAGAGTCTGAAGCCAAGGTCACAAAAAGTATTCACATTTGGGGTCTTGGGGGTCTTTGTTTCCTTACCCCAACAGCTCAACAATCACAAGCTGGGGGCAATAAGCACCAGGAGATTCTGGCTCACCCCCGTGGATTGACATTCTGCCATCACAGTGTCTTAAATAACAGGGTTAAACCATTCAGATGCCTTCAGTCTTATTGCCAATTGTTCAGTGTTCAAGATATTTTTGAAGCCAGTCTAGTACAAGTGTAAAGACTTATAAAGTCCTTTTAGCAAACATTTTTGCTGTGTGTATTGGATGTTCATGTCCAGGCTTTGACTGTGTGGAGAGTGCAGCTCTCTCTCTGAGAGGCCAGGAGCTGCCCTGTGCCAGACACAAGGATGAGGCTGAGCCCCACAGCCATGCTGGTTGCTCATCTAATAATAACACATTTAAGAAATGCCCAAAACACCAGAGACCAGAGAGGAAATGGTGTTAGAACAGAGAAAACACTAAGGTCAGGGAAGGAAGGGGAAGGAGGTGTCCAGGCACCAGGGCAGAGGTGGCCCTGTGGAAACAGGTTGATACAATAGAAACTGCATCTGGTGAATAGCCCACTCCAGAGCAACTTTATCCTGAGGGAGGTGGGAATGACTCACATTGCAACAGGGAAAAGTGTGAAGAAGAAGGAACAGCAGAAAGGAACAGTTATGAACTGTATCCCCATACCCCCTGTACTGCTTGAGCTATAGGAAGGACAAAGAAGAGTTGTGAGTGAAAAAGTGACGTGAACACTAATAAAAAAGTAGAGGCAGGGGTAAAGTGTTAATTTATCTCTATTTTTCACCATACATGTCTATTTTAATTGACAATTAATTACCCAACTCCCCTAAATCAAGTCTGTTTTGCAAAGGATAATAATTTCTTACTAATCTACCTATCTTGAAACTTATGATCTTTTAATTATTATTTTCTCCCCTTGTCCTCTTGAGAGAGCAGCTGAGTGGGGATTTGGTAAGTAAGACTTAAAAAAAAAGTTCTGACAAATATGACAGATATATATATATATATATATATAATTGAAAGCTAAATACTCATCACAAAATTTTCAGGCTTCATGTTAAATGTTTCACATTTGAAAAACTGCAGGAAGGAGTGGAAACACATTTTTATGAGAAATTGAAGTTCAGTTATTAATTATTTGTAGAGGCCAAGAAGAGGCAGCAGGATTTTTATTTTGATTTGGTTTCAGATTTTTTTATCCAAGCTCTATTATTCAGTGCTTTTGATTGTGACTTTGACTCTTTCTGGATTAGTGATTGGATATCTAGAAGATTTTTGTTCTTAGTTTTGTGATAAACATTTCTATAGGCATGGGACACATCACATTACTGAGGGCCATGAAATATATGATGTTTTTAAAAATGGATTTTCATCGTAAAACTCATATCCCCCTATACTAGTAAGAACAAGCAATACAAGTATCTAAACAGCGAATAGTGAAAACTCAATAATAGAAATTGCTTTCACTGTCATTTGAGTTTATTCAACCCTTTCCATAAAGCCTTTCTCTCAGTTTTTTACCAAAAAATAGAGACATTCAGAGTTATAGAAATATCCCTGAGCTTCTACCAATATGCTATTTATAAATAATGGCTTCCATTTCCAGTCCCCAGCATTTTTTCCTATGCTATGAATCTGAAAGCAGACAATGGAAACCTATTTTTCCTGTGGAACTACAAATTACTTCACGCATGAGAACAACGTTTGCTGTGGAACAGCATTTTGATTCTTCATGATACATATACATCCTATATTCTCTAAATATTCTATAAATTTGGGTTAGTCCCACTTGATTCCCTCATTTTTGTTAATGGAGTTTGTCATTGTCTTCAAAGTTAGCTAAATATATATAGTACAGTGGGCAGTTACAAATTCCTCAAGTGAAAAAATGTGTGTTTGGTTACTACATATATATCTATATCTATAAAAATAGATATAGATAGATATATAATATATAATATATAATATAGGATAGTATATAGTATATATACTATATAATATATATTATATTTTATATTATATATTGTATATTATATATTTTATATATGTTATAACTTAATATGTTATATATATGTTATGATTATGTTATTAATTATTAATATTACTTGTTACTATTGCTATTCTTAAATTTTTTTAGGATTGCAAAACACACAGCAGCATATATTGATCAGGAATAGAGTTTCTGTCTTACAGTATTTAGTATTTTTTTTCATTTGAATATATTTCCAAGTCACTCAAAGTATATCTCATTGTCCCTAATTGTCACAATAATATTAATAATGAACTAGTATAATAACACACTATGCTGCTACAAAAAAAAAAAAGGGTTATAAAATACCAAGTTCTTTTTAGTACAGTGGTCCTCTAGCAAAATCCATTTAAAATGGAAGATAAGTAATAGATTAAAAACAGAAAAAACAAAAAAGAGAGAGTTGTCCTATACACATAGAAAATAATTTTGTACATGTCATGTATCACTTTCAAAAGTGATTTGATTAGACTTAGTTTTGTCTTTTAGTTCTGGAGCTGAAATATCCTTTAAATGAACTTTGAATGATGAAAGTTAACTTGGTTTAAGTTTTGGTAATACAGGAATAAGTACTGCTGATAAAAAAAAAGTAAGCAGGAAGCAGTTCAGTAATGTTTTTTATTAAAGATAAGGTACAAGAACCTGTATAATCTGTAAAGTGCACATTTTATTAATTTGGCTTAAATAACTGACAAAAATGATATTTCCCAGGGGCTTGTCCCTCTGCATAAATTAAATATAACAAATCTTCTAGTTAAGGAATATACTTTAGAGCCTGGTTTGGACAGTATTGGTATTATAAAAATATGAAGACTAAAAGTCTATTCAGCATATAGTCACATTTCTATTCCATACATGTCTGCAAAGTCTTATAAAATTTTATTACAAGGCTATCAAATTTAATCAGCCAGTCAGTTTTTAGCCAAAGTCTTGCACTCCCTACATCTTAAACCTGCCATACTAATACAAAACAGGCACAAGCTGTTTCCATTTTTTAAATCTTATTTTGATCACATAAAGAAGTAAAGCAAAAGATTGCCTTAAGCCAGGCTGGTTTTCTTGCTTGTCATAAAAGCAACCACTTCCCTCCAATCTTCCTCTTCTTCACAGCTCTGTCATTGCAATACATTGAGACTACGTGAACGTCTGGAAAGGCACACACGGCTTAGTGCTTCAATGGAGGGGTACAGGCTCTCTAAAACAAAAGGCTTGGGAAGGTGAGAAGAGGGATTTGTCCTTTATGTGAAACAACTGGATTACATGAAGGTCTGCCTCTATGATTTGTCCAGGAACTGGTCAAGGACTTGTGGATAAAAACTAGCAGGCAGCCCAGTACAGGTGCTTTTGTAGTCAGAATCCAATACAGACTTCCTGATCAGGAAGTAGCTATGGCCTCACATTCCCAGGCCCTTAAGGGGGATTTCAAACACCCTAACATATTCTAGACAGACATACATCAGGACTCAGGTAATTTGAAAGATTTTTATGGTGTGTTGAAGACAACTTTCTGGTCCAGGTGACTGAAGAACCAGCAAAAGTGATCTGCTGGATCTGACACATATGAACAATAAAGAACTGTTCAAGGATGTGAAAGTTAGGGTAGCCCTTGGCTACAGTAGCCAGGAAATGGTGTTCTGAATCCTAAGAGGAGATATTTTAAGCTTTGTCCTGGGAAAGGTGATGGAGAAAAACTACTTGGAACCTAATTTCAAAACATGAAGGACAAGAAGGTGGTCAAGAGTAGGCAGTATGGATATATGAAGGAAAAATCTTCAACAACCTCAGTAAGGTGAGGCTTCTCTCATAGAGAAACTAACAAAGATAAGGAGACAGTGAGGTGAATTGAAAACCCACTGAACAGCCAAGTCTAGAGAGTTATCCTGAGCAGTGAAGGGTTCAGTTGGAGTCCTGTCACTGGTGGCATACCCCAAGGGTCAATACTGGGATCATTACTGTTGCAACTTGTCATTAGGACCTGGAGGAGGAGATGGAGTGTACTGTCAGCAGTTTCAAAACTACAGAATTGAGGCAACTGGCTGATACACCAGGTTATTGTGCTGCCATATTGAGCAGCAACCTGCTCATTAGGTTTCACAAACAGAGATGAATCACATAATGTTCAGGAAGGGGAAATGCAAAGTTCTGCACATGAGGAGAAATAACCACAGACAATTATATATACTGAACAGATTACTGAATAGCTACTGGCTGGAGACTGTCCCTTTTAGGGGAAAATAGTAAAATATCCACCACTAACGTGTCTTATTTGCCTCTTCCAGTCATTCTCCTTGGCTCTAAGATAGCAAACATCTTCCAGGCATTGTGTACGTTTGTGCAACATAAGTCCAAATTTATATGGTAAAGATATTGCCATGTCCAAAATTATTCATGCCAAACTTAGTAGATACACTAGGTAAGACAGCAGATCATCCCAGAATCACTATGTAAACTATGTAAGATTTGAAACTGACTTCATTCCATTTAGATCAGTGTTTTACCCACTGATGTCCAATTGCGACATATATTTTTAACACAACACCAGAGGGAAAATTGAACATAATAATAGTTTTCCACATACTTAATCAGGAGGAGAAGAGGAGGAATCAGCTGCAGAGTTTCTGGAGATAAAAAAAACTTATGGAATTCCTTTCTTCCTCCTTTCTGTGTCATATAAGGCTGTGTCCTATAAGGCTGCTACTTAAGGCATCCTTCCCACATGATGTATTAGCAAAAAGATGTAGGATGTTAGTGACAGTGAGAGATGACAACAAAGTGTTTTAAGCTTGGAGGAAGGCTGCAGAACTGAGCTCAGAAAATCAGCATGAATTTTTTTCAAGCAATACCATTCTAATAGCTGATTTAATTGAACTTGATCAAATTACATCCAGTGTGCCAGTGCATTTGTGTGAAGAATGCAGTTTTTAGCTAATTATTCAAAGAAGTCCATACTAAAGCAGTCAGGCCACCAAAGGAGAAAGCTTGGGCTGGAAAAAGCAGTCCATTTCAGCAGCTGTGCAAGACAAGAAGCCATTCCTTTTTATTTCAGAAATTTTAAATTATAAGCTGCTCAAGAATACAGAGAGAAAATAAACAAAGAAGAGAAGAAGGAAGAAGGAAGGAGCAAAAAAATTGGTATACTAGAATAGTGAAATTGGAAATATGTATTGTTAAGTGCTAGGCATTCAAACTTAGGAAATCTAACAAAGAAACTTATACAACAGCTCTGGCTAATCTTACCATTTCTGCTGCTATCCAGATTAAATTTAAAACTACATATTATTTCATACTAAAGCATTTCCACCCATACTTTAAAAATATGTAAATCTGAAGGTGATGTCTCATACCATGCAATAATGTGTGGTCTGGAGGCAGAGAAGATGAAATTGAAACGTTTTGTGTTCTCAAAATTAATTTCAAATGAGACCTGAATACTCTGTGAGTCAGCCACAAAGAAGATTTATTCTTATATCAATTCATTTGGTCCTATTTTTCTGCCAAACAAAAGTATTCCCAGAGTACCTATTTTAAAACAAGTATCCATTTTTTTACTTAAAAGGAATACTTAATGACTGTTTTGGATATCTCTGCTCCTTTAAAATCATACAGCAGTAGTCACCACAGCTCTAGGGAGCAAACACTACTAGCTGATAACATCTCTTGGGCCAGTAATGGTTTGGGAAAAGCATTTTCATACCCAAGCAAACTGTGGCAATCACATATTTATGTTACTTTTTTTTTTTATGTTCTCAGTCTAATTTCAGCTTCCATTAAATATTTCTTAGAGATATGTGAGACTGAACAATTGCTACTTTTGTCAAAATAATTTCTTTGAACATACTTAGAGATAATTCTTGATTATTTAAGATTAAATTTTGTCTCCCATGGTATGCTCATGTGGTAACCAGATGGAGCAAGAACACATTTCTTCTTCTGTGAGAAACATAAGTCTATCAAGGAAATAGTGTTACACCTCCAGCATCATGGTGTTGATTTACCAAAATAAGAGTATTGGTCTAATACCCATACTCAACTGTGGCGGACAAAAGACTCTAACAATTTAAAGTTAGAAAATGTATGTTTATTCAGCACTGGGCAGCAGCATGAGGTAATCCTCTAACACACACCGCAAAATCACAGGTGATCACAGAGTCTATTTATTAGCAAAGGATTCAAACAAATAGATATTCATAATAACAGCCCCTCCCAACCCCTGCTGCCCGTGGTAATTAGCTTGAACAGCTATTAAGCATGCATGATTGACTTCTTAAATTAAGTCTGGGGTTGTTTCTGTGGGGAGGGGTCTTTAAAGGAGAAAGTAAGGCAAGTCTTCCTCACCCTAAACTCTTGACCTTTTCTATCAATGACAATACAAATGATTTCTGGGGATAGTCCAATTCTTCAAAGAATGGGTTTCTGGTTGCATTGTCTATGTTCCTTTGCATCTGCTCACTAGTTTCATCTTTTCCCGTTGTAAGCACAGCTGAGCAAACATAAAATGACAGACAATCAATTATTTAGGTTTCAGATAACTACTCCCTTCTAACTTCTAATTATTTTCAGCAAGGCAACTAAAATCCTAATTTTCTAAGATTAGTGTTTCAGTATCACTTTAGATTCACATAGGAAATAAAAACCTAACTATGACATGAAAATTCTTTGGAAGGCGTTAAGGGTTTCAAAACCAAGCAATGCTAATACCTAAAAGCAGGCTCTGGAGTCATCTAATCCAGTTCCTGTTTTTCTTTCTTTTCTCTGACAGAGAAGTGGCCCAAAATCTTTCTAAGCTCCCCTTTACACTAGCTTTAGTCAGTATCCTGGTTAAACGAAAGTAGGCAATAAAAATATAACTCCAAATTGAAGGTATCTTCAGAAGCAAAAGATGGTCATGATTTAAAACCATATTCTGTTGAACTTAAGGTTTCAGAATATTTTTCATGTTTCATGTTGGGTCCTAAGATCCCATCTGCAGTTTTATTCTCTTCATGTCTGTGGGATGACTACTTAAAGCATTCCAGGACTTATGTTGACCCACTCAGCAATATATTCTGACATAAAAACTATGTCTCCTCAACATTTCTCAAACAGAGATTATTCAGTGTACCTTATTGGGAGATACTGGATAAATAATTTAAGACTTTAAAGGTTATTTTCAGCCTATATTTTTCAAATTTTCCCCGTCTAATAGTAAGTCTTATGGTTTGTTCAAAAAAAGACTGAGACTGCCAGACCAATATTGATGGGAACTTTAATGAGGTCTTACTTGTTTTTTCTTTCTTAAATTGCTTTGCAGTAAGGAATGGGTAGAGAATGGGAGTTAAATTTTGACCTTTTCTTTCATAGTTTAGGTGATCAAATAACTAGTAAAAGCTTATAAAAATGTAGCTTTCAGGTCATAATGATTCAAATTTATCTTTGATTATCCTGTTTTTCCATCTTTTGAACTAAGTATTGACAGCTAAATTAAGAAATTATCTCCAGACAGATGTTCTGAAATATCAGATTGTGATGAGTTTAAAGTGTAATTAGCATGGAAAACACTGGATGGTCATTCTTTGAAATGTTCCTAGGTAACTTCTAATGTCTTCACAGGGAATTGTGTGCTCATAATACCTGAGACAGATAAAAGTGTAAATGGTGCAAATGTCCATTTCTCCAGATACTTAGAACCTATAAAATGTGAACTCTAGTTTTGCCCTAGAGGAAATGAAGTATTTATATTTGTCACCTGTATTCAAGATGAGTCTAATGAGTCAAGATGAGTCAATGAGTCTCATTCCCTCTAAGATTTTATTGCACTCTGAAAACTTTCCAATAGCTTTACATATCTTTAATCCCTGTTGACGCCTCATACATATTTCTGAGACAATTTCATTTGCTGCTGTCCCCTGTATGTGGCACAGTCATATGCCAGGATATCAAATTTCTCTGCTAAACTAAAGAATAATATATGGCAGTACTTGTCTAAGTTTGATTAACAGTAATTTGTACAGAATTATTACAACATTAATGTATCTGTAGGATGCCTTCTCTCTTATTCTTTCAATTGAAATAAAAGGCTTGTTATCTAAAGGACAATCTTTGGACAAATTCCACATAATAATTTATTTAAAATAATAATTTCTTTTGCATCTGTCATACTACTTTCTCCTTTTTCTTTTAATTTCCAAACCACTCTTTCCTTAAAAATAATGTAAAATCTGATGAGGATTCTTAAATTTCCTAGATAAAAGCAAACACAATTAAAAATAGTTCTTTATTTTCTCATGATCCAGCTCCAGATCTTTGGTCAGCAGATAAAATTGCCAACAATTGGATTAAATGAAAGTCATTATATGCAACATAGGAAAGCTGCTCCATAATACAATAAGAAATGGATAAAATTCAATACATGACAAAATAATTTCAGAGGCAATTGCTGAACTCTGAAAAAACACTTTACTTAAATATACATACATTATGTTTCTGGCATAGTTAAAGAAATACCCATAAAAATACTTATTTTCCTCGTAGTTAATTCTGGAAAACCCTGCAGTAGGATTTTCCTCCACATTAATTTCTGTAAGAAAATTTTATATTTGCCAAACATTAAGAAAAAAATCAGCTACTTAAATATCTTCAATACTGATGTGTGTAGTGATTTTTTTGTAAGGTATAAATGTTTTGAAGTATTGCCTACTCGAATATTATCTTTTGACTGCTTCTTACAGCATCAGTGAGGAAAGAGAAAGAGTGATTTAGGATTTCCCAATAATTCTACTTTATTTTTCCAAAAGTGAATTGGTGTCTTGTGTGCATTATATAAATAAATAGATAATGTAGAAAGGGTAATTTCCAAAGAAAATTTCACCTTTCCACTTCTCTTTTTGATTGCAAGTAATTATGCCTCAAATAATTGGTGTTTTTTCTCAATTACTTAGATGTCTAAATACCAGATTGGGCCCACCAAAGAAATAATTAGACTCAAATGTACAATAAAATGAGTCCTCAATTAATTGCAGATTTGAAAATGCAAACACAGAATGGGAAATACAATACAATAAAATTGAAAAGAAGAAAGAAAAGAAGAAATCCTTATATGGCAAGTCATATATTCCATTATATCTATCTAACCACTATATTTTTATTTAGACATTCCACTTAACAGCAAACAACCAAAAAGTCCTATCCTAAGATTCTTACAGGAAAATAATGATCCTGCATCTTATACTAATAAAGCTTAAAACATAAATAGCCTTGGTATTCCCCTAGGACCATGCAAGATACTAGCCAGAAACAATTGCAATTTTCCCACAGATGTTAGATTCAGAAATTTCATATGACGGTTTTCTTGCCTTATACTTGACATTTCTGAAGAGTGGTTGTGAAAAAGTTACCACTCAAAGTCAAGGATATTTTATTATTGATTCATATAATTACTAGACAACGGGTAAGAAAGAGAAGTGTGAAAGCATCGTTTGAGTCTGCCATGCAGTTTTCTAACTGTGGAGGGATATTAATCAGCACCACTTTTTGAGACTTTTAAGGGAGTATCTCAACTAGAATCCTTATTCCTATAACAGGGCTTATATCTATAGTTTTCTTCTTTAATCTCCAAAGGTTTCTCATGTATATCTACCACTTCATTCTCAGAATCACCTACTATATAAGCCAACACATTAATGTGCTTGCCAATGTTTCAGATGTTTCTTCTTCTGTAATAGCTTTGCAAGAATTACAATTTCTCATTTCTGGAGACAAATGTCTCAGGCTGTTCTTTTACCTAATGATCACAGACTTCCCAAGTGAGCAAACACTATTAACTTATGTGAATATCACTCTTTAAGAAAACCATTATAAACTTCTTGTTGTTTTATAGCATCCTGGTTACCACATTTACTTCCTAGCAACAGAATAATATTTCTCAGTGAAGTGAAATCATCATCATCAATAGTGGAAACATTCAAATGACTGAAAGCTGATCAGAAGAAAAATTTAAGATCACAGTATCAAGTACAATGTCCTCCAAACTAGGACACAGAGTAAAAGATTTAGGAGGAGAAGTCACACTGACTTCCTATTGCTTATTTTTGAAAAACCTTCCTTATTTGCTCATGATTTTTCTTGGTCTCCCAGCTAATTTCTCTATTTTTCCTCTGAGCTCTCTGGCCCTCTACACCCACCACTTCCTCTACCAGTTAAATACTCTGATGTGAAAACAGAAAGGAATTTAAAAAAAAAAAATCTTCCCATTAAATAGCAATGATGTATCAACTGTAACTTTCAGTGGTAATATATTTGTTTTTATGAAAATTTCACTAGAATAGTTCCCAGGTCTGGAGTCAGAAACAGGAGACAAGACTCATTACTTGAGAAGCACGCTAATGATTGGTGCTAAATTGGAGTAATTCATGTGGGTGTTGCCCTGGTTACCACTGGCAGCTCACAGCAGCCCAGCGATTCCCCATCCCACTGGCCATGAAGCAGAAAAGTCCTCCAGCTGCAGCACCGAGTTCCCACCCCTGTCCCATTGTCCGTATGGGGATGCAGGGCATTTACTCCTCAGATCGCAGGTCTTACTCCAGAGCACACAGCTGTGCAACCCTCCACACTGCAGATGTGGACAACTATGGAGGAAGCATTCTTTTTGAAGGAATTTTCAACTTACTCTGTCCTATGCAAAAAAAATGGCTTGACCATAGAGCTGTTGACTGAGAAGAACAGGAATGGAGGAAGCAGTCTGATTTGATTGCTTGTTTGGGGAGATGTCACTGAAACAAACAAATAAACAATTTTCTGTGACACATGAAATTTGAGGTTGAGTTTATTATTTTTCCACGATGTAGCATTCTTGCTGTCTAGCCAGTTGTAGTTAATATGGACGACATACAGCCAGTGCTTCCCAAACTTTCAAATCCAAAAAATAACACCTCATGCAGTAAAATTCACTGAATACATATACCTGATTTTATAAACCATTTACACACTGCTATATTCTCACAGTGAACAAGGAATTGCTGTACCAGCTTTGGATGACAGATACCACATGTAGAGACTATCTACAGCCATCCTAACTTTCTAAAACTGTCCTGTCTTACCTGCTTGCTCTCTGTAGGGAGGTGCAGCTGGTGTATTCCGTTGGTGAATGGATGTCTGTTCACCAGCTGATGGCTATACCCAATTAGAAGACTATCCTGGTGCCCACAAGAACAATTTGTAAATGGGCTTTCATCCCAATACAGGAGTTAGAAGTGCACTTTCCACTGAACTCAACAGGCTTTAGATAGAGCATTCATTGCTGAAAAAGGATCTGGCACAATGATTTCAAATGGAAACGGGAATGGTTACAAATATATGAATAACCTGTGGAAAATGCAAAATTTCCCAACTTATTGTGCCAATAATCCAGATGTTGTAGTTGGAATACATTTCATTATTACTTACCAAAAGAAGAAAGGAAGAGAAAGTAATACATTCAACATGATTTTCCATTTAATTTTTTCCCAATATTTTTTATTAAAAAATGCAATTATTATTTATGTACTGTGAAAATTATTCCCCTTTCTGCACTTTTTACCTAACATACATTAAGGTTGTGTCAATATAAGACCAAACCTTCTCACTTGGAAAACAGTGCTGGAACATGAAGGCTTTGTGCTTCAAGGGCATACTGATGCAGAAGTCTAATGCAGAGTTGATGCTGAGATATAGGTATTTGCTGAGGTCATCCACCTTGGTACAATAGCTTCCTATAAACAGGGAAACATGAATAATTTACTTATGTATGAAGTAGCTGACAACTCTTTACTATAGACATAAGTTGAAATATGTGTCTGATGCTATCTGTTGCTGAACATTGGCTGCAATTACCATAAGACAGTCTTACTAAAACCAACGTTTGATATATTTTTTAATCATAAGACCAAACACTTGGACAAAATGTCTTTTTTTTAGAATTATTTAGTAGAATTAACTGTCCTAAGGCATTGAATATTTAAATGTATGCATGTTTGTTTTGTGTGTAGAACTTCCATACTACACCATCAATGAAACTTTCATCTTTCTAGAAACCTAGGAAAAATTATTTTTCTAGGGATATAATTCTAAAATGCCCATAACAGGCAAGAAAAAGGTTGAATCTGGCCTCTACTTGGAACAGTAGACATAAAGTATTTTTCACAGTTCTTTGCATTTTTTTATATATATGATCATATATACATGCTCATATTTATATTTATATATATGTAAATACATGTATAAATTTACGCACATAGTAATTATTTAATTACAGTTTAAACCCTATGTATAGTATAAACCTGATCTGGTGCAACTTAAGAAAGTATAGAGTACAAGCCTACCTATCCAGGTTGACGCCTTTGTAATTCACATAAATTTTAGTGCTCTGTGATTTGGGGTTTTTCCACATTAGCTGTAGGTCCCAGCACCACCCTGTATAAAGCAGTCTTAGGTATTTCTCCTCCAAGGCTACAAAGTTGTAGTCTCCAACCACTTTGACGTTGTACCACAAAGGAAGTCCTATTTTGTAGGAGTGAAGAGAATATCAATTTTGAAGGGAAAGCTAGGACCGGATGGGGAAAAGAGAATTCATAGCAACAGGATCAGCAAGAGCAAGAACTATCCATCCAGAAGAAAAACGTCTTTTTCTTTTTCCATTCTCATCTTTGCTATGACAGGATTTAATTTGTCAGTCTTTCTGAGAAGCCTTTAGCTAAAGCCCGCATGAACTAATGAAACAAGAATAGTTCCAAATATATTTTTGTCTTTATGCATGGAGATTTTTGATTAAAATTAAAACTTATTGTCACTGACATAATGGTTATCATTGGGAATGGAACAACAATACAACTCTGTGAACCATCCTTTTTTACTACAAAAATTGGTGCTTTTTTTTTGGACAAAACATTGCCTAAAACCATAAGAAAAATATCCCTTGTAGAACACAACTAATTCTCTACTCTTTAGACAACAAGAAATGGATAGCTAAGACAGATAACCATTATCATACAATTAGATCTTCAATGTAACTTTTATGCTCAGTTTTGCTGAATCCAAAGCAATGAACATTTGATTTGTGGCTGTATCACAAGTGTCTAACAAAGAGATTTAAAGGGGAAGAGCATAACAGTTCTTTGTATGTTCTCTCACATGAACCATAAATTCTAAGTGGACATGAAAATGTTCACAGTGCTACTTCTCAGGAAATGGAAAATCAAGGACAGCTTCTGTCAGATAGAGGAAAGAAACTATAGCTATATATATAATAAATGAGAATTCGTACTCATTGTGTTATTCAAAGTCTTAAGACTAAAAATTAGTGAAAAAGAAAAATTATATACTTCCTAGTCCAAGATACAGAAGACTTTTTCCTATTCTGTTCTGTCCTGTTTTCTTGATTTGAAATATTAGCTTTACCTAGATTGAACTGATTTTCTGTAAAATAGTGGAACATATGTGTAAGTATAGATTTGTCCTGAGAAAGCCTGCTGCAGTATTAACAGCAAAATTTTTAGGGACTGAAACACCCAAAATAATTCTTAAACATCACTAAAATCCGGTCATATGCCCTTTGAAACGCCAACATCGAAAATGTATTTCTAGTTCATGATAGTTCTGATTCCTGGGCTCAAGCTAATGTTTTAGGTGTTTTAGTTGAATGTGCTTGCTCGTGTTTGTAATTTTCTTCTACATCTTGTGTAACAAGTAAAAAATGCATACGCACCTTTGATCAGTTAGAAGATAGTAAAATTCCAAAAAATAAATAAATTCAAGTTAGAAATCGCTGTTGTCATTGGTTCCACAGGTATTTTTCACTTTTGCTTCTTATTTATAAAAGCAAGTTTGCCGAGTGGACAGTGTTCAAAGGAACAGGAGAGAAGTAGATGTCCTTGTAAAATTGAGGAATGTTTTCACAGCATGTTTTCTACCATGAAAAAATTGCATGCAACAAGCAAGAATATATCATAATGTGAATAACTGCCAGCATGTTCTATGATGATGAAAGTGTCATTCACCACAATTGTGATCCAAGAAGCTGCTGGCCTCAAGATTTCTCACGCTTCCGTGTCTAGGAGATTGATAGAAGTATGAGGACAGAAACCATTCTTGGACGCCATGTTATGCCAAAGTGTCCTGTGGCATTAACCTGTTTTCTCTTTGCTGTGCCACCTCCTACATTCCCATTACAATACTGCAGTTTTTCTCTAGCTTTTCAGCACCAAGTGTGAGATGCAGGAGCTTGACAAGCTGATGAGCTACACAGCCATGAGAATTTTCAGAGCAGGAAAGATATTGCTCTATGCCACAGACAAAAAGTATTTGTTTCTATTCAGCTAAAGTCCAACAATGCATTTTCCCTATATTTAGTGTCCTGGAGGAAACTGTGGCCACCAGTACATGAAACAATACAACTTCGCAAAGATTCCCTTTCCTTATTCCCTCTGGGACACTTCCCAACTTAACTTCCTTTTAGAATGAGTCATACTCCCAGCAAAACCAGAGCACAATAGACTTTGTCTAGCACTGCTTAAATTTGGGTAGTACTGCACAGTATTTTGAATTTCTGTTGTAGTAAGTGTTTATTCCTGTCTTATTTTTCTTAGAAACAGATGTGGCTTTTTCTTCATAAAATCATTTTTCACTATACTTCACCCTGGATAAATTTGCCGAAGTTCCATTAATTACTGTCAGAGTAGGATGAAACATCCATCTCAAGGTTTAAAATTAAATTTGTTTCCTGTTGTATTCAATGTCATTACAAATTGTGCAGAATTTTAGTTGAATGTAAAAGGTGACTTGCCTCACTCTTGACTCAAGAGAGGAATCATGCTCCCTCAAGTATCCATAAAATACCTAACAAAATGAAGATTAGTGATCCTAATACTCCTTGCAATACCAGGACACAACAATTAAATAATAATATAAGTATGTTAAAAATACTTCTGTGGTTAACAAAACCACTCATATTAACTTCAAGAATTCTTGTTTGGATTCTTATTTTTCATTAGAGATTATGAACTTTTACACTGGCTTGTAATCACTTAATATTATATTTGTATACTGCTTCTGTTTCACTTTTTTTTTTCCTCCTCACTGCTCCTGTATTTGTCTGTAAATCATATTATGTATTAAGAAATAATTCTGAAATGTTAATAAATATCTGAAATGTTAAATCCAGCTTACCATCTTTGGCATCTCTTTTCTCCATTGTTTGAATTGATGCAATTATATAGTTTTAAAAACAAAGTAAAGTAATCAATCAATATGATAGTCCTTCAATAATTGCCAAAATTTTCTTTGACTGTTTTGAATTATAAATGTGCAAATTGGCTCAAACATTCCATGCAAATAGCTTGTTGCAGATGTCCATTTTTGAAATTTGGCTTGATTTGCTCTTAATGGATATAGTTTGTGTAAATCAGGTAATGAATAAAGGTTTAAGTTTCTGACATAAAACATACTTTAAAAGAAAATTCATACAGTCCAGAATGAAAACATATGAGATCCCAGCTCTGAATCTAGTTTGATAAGAGGAGAGCTCGCCATTGACCAAGTTTATCAATATTCCACCAAAGTATCAGGTATTAAAACATTTAGTATTCAAAGACCTGATCACAGAAAACTGATAAAAGTTCTCGTTTATACCAGTAGAAATCCAAACACTTTGAATGTTTTGTTGATCTTTATTTAAAGACTTGTGAAAATACAACATACAGTGGGCTTTCATCTTTTATGAAATC
Organism: Tychaedon coryphoeus; assembly: GCA_013398595.1. Classification (NCBI taxonomy): domain Eukaryota; kingdom Metazoa; phylum Chordata; class Aves; order Passeriformes; family Muscicapidae; genus Tychaedon; species Tychaedon coryphoeus. The sequence continues at coordinate 29,533 of WBND01000572.1, read as the reverse complement.
TAAGTCATTGAAGCAGTTTTTTGTCCAGATGGGAATGAACTACAAGGAGAGAGGGAAAGGGGAGGGATGGGAAGAGGAATGAAAGAATAGCAAAAGAGGAGGCACACTTAGCAGATCTTGAAATGAAAACCACACAGAGATTAAAAATTGTGGTGTTTTGTCAGAGGAAGGAATTAATTTAGGCTCCCATGGTCCACAGGGGAGAACTGAGCAGAATTCAGCTCTAGTTCCCAAGAACTTTTCATAAACCTCTGATTATTTTACAGTCTCCCAGGCTGAGCTCAGAATTTACTTCTTGTAAACAAAATCCAGAAGACATCTTTAGGCCAGTTGCTGTTGTAGACAAATTAGGATATATTAAGATTTTATCCAAACCCAAATGTGGCCCTGCTTTTCAATGCCTTTCAGTCTCCTAGCCCTAGCAAATAGCAACTCATTAACCCTCACTGCCTTTCTTGCAAATGAAATGTTGTCTAAGAGATTATGTAGCTCACATAATTCTATACAACAAGTCTATATCAGCGATAAAATGGGAAATCAAGTTTCCATTATCCCTGGTATGCAGTGGAAAAACTGGAGCATTTTCTTCTAATTCTAAATGTACCTATATTTTTACTTGGATTACAATTGTTTCATTATAAATGAAACATATAAAAATACCATTTTTTATCTAAATATTTATCAGAAATAACTCTGTCAATATCTGAATAAAATAAAAAGGGGAAAATAAAATTAATGAAGGGGAAAATAAAATTAATAAAACTTTTGAAATTTTTTAAAATAAATACTAAATTAACTCAGAAATTGATAAAAATATTAGCAAAAGCATTTTAACCAATGTGTTATACATTATCCACAATGAAATATATAAATATATTTTTTTCTTTTTTAATTGATGCAAGAGACTTTTTTGGTTTATTTTTTGTTCTATTACAAAATGTGACTAAATTAAGGGCCTCAAAGTTTGCCATGTAAAGGGAAGCTAATTTCCTGTCAAGCTTAATAAATATCCATTAGACTCAGAATGGTTTCAAATTTTTCACATTTCAACGTGAAAAGACCTATTATTGTGGGTCTCTAACAGAAATTCATGGATTGGCAATTTCTGAAATCAGAATATATAGTATGTAATTCATATAATCATTATAGAAATCTGTAGAATCAAAAGAAGTTTATTGAGCCAATCATTGGTTGAATTAGTGTGTGGGGTGGAACAATTAAAGAAAGCATTTAACTTTCTCAAATGTGATTCACATAAAGGAAAAGAAGCTGTCAATAAATAAATATTTAGCAAGGATATATTAATTTTAAAAACACTGTTATCTATCATGTTGGTAGATATTCTAGCAGTGGTTGCAGAAAAGTGAGTAGCTCATCAAAAGGCTCTCAACTTTAAAACAAAAACCTCCAGCGGGCATTACAATGCTATCTTAAACATTTTTTTTTTCTCAAGCTTTCATCATCAGGCTACAATCTGCAGCAGCATGTTTTTAAGACTCTAACTTTATGGGGAAATTGGTGCTGATGCTAAAAATATATAGATAGACGGATACTTCTGTTTAAGTTGCCATCTTGCTTTTTTTTTCTGCATTCATCAATTACAGTTCATTGGCAAGTTGTTCACACAGTACATGAAAAGACATTCAGCTCAAAAATTTTATGGGAGATTCTCTGCCCATGAATTTATTTGAAACTCCAAGCTCCTCTGTTGTGGGAAAAATTTATTCCTATGGGTTTGCACATATTTAATGCCTATGATATAATTTAGTGTACTCTTTTTCTGACATCTGCAAAGAGAAAATCCTCTTGTAGCATCTCAGTTTAGTTATTTTTTTTTTATATTGAAATGATGTGCCTTATTTGGGAAATCTTGGGCTACTGAATAAAATTAGCAATCAAGTGTTCCTGTAAGTCTATAAATTTAAAAACAACACTGATTGAACTTGAAAAATCTAATCAGTTCTATGAAACCATTTTTTTTTTCTTTACCCTAAAAATCACTGTAGGATCAAGCAATTTTCTTTTGAGACAGACAGTTCAGCCAAGATAAGTTATCCTGTTAATGATCAGCACAAAACAGCAGAGGATATGAATCAGTGAATTAAATCTTATTAATTCTAAGAGCTTTTCTTCCAATAACACTTACACTGCAATTCTTAATGCATATTCCAAAAGAAATTGAATAATTGAATTGGTTTAGAGTGTCAGATAACTTGAAGCATCTAACCATCACTAGCACTGTCAAGTTTTTGAAATTCAAGAAGATGTCTAATTTCCCATGGGATGAAAAATTTAAAAATATGTTTGCCTGCTGATTTCTATTAATTGCTTTTGTGTTTGAGAACAGTTTCCAATGCATCATTGATAACTGGGTTTCACAAATTGAAAATCACAAATGTACATATTGTTCACATGCATATATTTATACATTAAAAAGAAAAGGAAAAAGGATCAAGTGTTTTAATTTGATAGCAATACTTAATATATCTTCAGAGAAAATTGTATGAAACAGATGTCTACAATACACAGAAAATGCAACTCAATCCACTCACAGAGTGTTTTTTTAATAATTTTTTTTTCTTTGCAGTAAGTCACTTTATTGAATGGTTATACTGAACCAATTTTCTTGTCTTCTGAACAGCTCAGGGAGAAATTTTAAAAAATAAAATTATATTAAAAAATGTAAATTTTTATCTCTATGTGAAAGTCCAAAAAGCTGGTCAGTAATTGCCACCTAACTACTTAGGTGCCTAATAGCCTGCAGACAACCAAATTGTACCAGAAAAATGCTAGTGCCCAAAGTTTGACAATACATTTCAAAGATCTGCCATCTTGGCTGAACCAAGGAGCTCAGGGCCTCATCCAGCCTTCAGCTCTTCAGGATTTTTTTTTATTTTTATTAAAAACCCTGGAGGAAGGGTTGCTGCCTACCTCTTCACCAGTAGCTCAGAGGATGCCACAGATGGCCACCTTGAACTACAGAGCTGAAGCATTTACTTCAGAGAAGATCTGCTGTAACCATGGTGTTTCACAGAGGTGGAACAGAGACATTTCCCATGTTCCCTTCAAACCTGGGCCAGCCCTCAGTTAAATAAAATTCAATGCACAACTTCGAAGCCTAATTCTTTGTAAATTTCTATCAACACAAAGAGCAGTGACTGGGCCCATCTCTTGTGGGCTCTGAGTTTCATTTTCATATATCCAGATTCATTTAGGTTATTAATGCTGGCCAGCTCTCAGCTTTTAGGCATTGAAAAAGAAAATAAATGATTAAAAATAGTAACTTATAGTAGGTAACTAAAGTAAGATACAGCTTTTTAAAAAATGTATACCTTTAACAGGGTAGTTCTTGGTCAAAATTCAGAAAGAAACATATCATAATGGAAGAGGTGAAAATTCTCATGCACTATTTCTTGATGCATTTCAGAATTGTGAAAACCTGGTTTATACAGCATAAACATAAATGGAGCACCATTTACACAGGTTAATAACACGAACAGTGCTGCAATGAAACCTGGATCTCCGCTTCAAATATCTTTTTGCTTATACTTCTACCTTTTTTGCATTATTATTGCATTCAAGATATGCAGTGCACAACAAAATGGTCATGAAATGAGTCAGTAAAATAGTCACATGTGGGAAATAGACTTGGTACATCATGTCAGAAAATCTGTGGCCTGGACTTCCCTCTGCTAGGAAATTTTTTATAATCAGTGTCTACATTGCAGATATCTAGAGCTGAGCCAGTCCTCAAGACTCTTTTCTTAGCCCATGAAGAGAAAAAGGCCTGTTTACAGTCAGATACTTTTCATCTTGCTGCTGATGTCTAAATTGAGGCAGAAGTACTGCAATGCAAAAACACCCTGTTTCTTATGAGCAACTCTAATTTAAATCATCCTGGAATGATAAGATCATTGCAGATAAGTGTAAGCCCAGTCATCTGGTTTATCTCACAGATGTGGACAAGAGTGTATTCGTTTTTTCCATGTAAAAGTCTTTGTAATGTCCCAATGCAATTTAATCCTCTGAGTACCAACAAGATACATTTCTACAGACAGCTTGTAACAAAAGAATGAGGTGGAAATCGTACAGTATTTACACCCACAAATCCAAGGAGCTTTTTTTCCTGTGTCATCTTTTATTTGTCCTAATCTAAAATTAAAATACTATATGAACACTCATTGTTTACTCTTGCACTGAGATTTTAAGGCCTTACAAGCCACCCTCTGCTGTTGACAGATAATATTGTTCAGTATGTTTTTCTCTCTCAGTGTTTAGCAGCTCATGACATGGGTTGGTAACATTGGGAGTGCTTTGTCTGACAACTAAATATTCCGTGTATTGTCATAAGCAGGCTGCAAGTCTGATTGTGAGAAAGTATACCCTTCCAGCAACTGTTGTCAACACAGGACATCATAAACATTTTTCCAGGTCTGGAAAGACCTAGGTTTGTTAACAAGGCTCTTCACAGTGCCTTTGTTCTGGATTTTGCCCACAGAAAGTTCTTTGACAACTAGCAAATAAAACATTATCAACATAAATTGGAAAATAAAACATTTTCTTGAAGCAGAAAATCCTAATCACCAGCATTTGTCCTGTTGGGATATTGCCACTGTAGTCAGCAGAAAAGGAAGCTCTGAGGTTATCATGGAGACGAGGGATGGGAAGTATGTCTATATCCCATGCCTTGAGATGTGAACAGAAACAATGGCAATTATTTAAAATTAAAAAAAAAAAATGTTCACAGTAAATCAGTGTATCAACATGAATAGCCAAAGCAGAATGAAGACTGGACCATAGAAAATCATTAATTTGCAGATTATGTTATTTAACCTGTAAAAAAAATGCCTATGTCATAAATGCTCTCCAGAGGTCACTTGTTCTTGTCTCTGCATATCAAACACCAAGGCAAAAGTGACTGCAAGCTTTTCTCCCCTCGTAGATATCAGTCATCACTGCCCTACATCACACCATTTTCCCATCATATAATTGGATATGGGGCAAATAAATGTAATTTTCAAGGCTGAATCTAGTAGTTAATTCCTGCTGTGGCACGGTCAAACATTCAAACAACTGTGCATTGATTAACAGAAAATGATCTCTGTCTCATATGCTGACCACATCACAAAGCTCTTAAAAATTGGAAAAACATCTGAACAAATTAATATTGATTTTTTCATGTTCCTCTTAAAATCAAATATGCTCAGCACCTGTTGAGAGTACGCTTGGGTAAAAAAATTGAAAAAGTATAAAATCCTAAATTGATTTTATAAGGACTTTATTTCAGCTAATTTTGAAGAAGCTGTTATAAAATAATGGGGAAAAGATCTAGTATTACATTATACATTCATAAAGAACTATAATTCCTTTCCTCATTTAATTGTCACTGAGGAATAACTCCATTAAATTATAAGTATTATAATTTCATTGGGTTAATCTGGTTAAATGGTGGTGACTGCAATGTTAAAATCACCTAAGGTCCCTCACTGTTGGCAAATAATTGATCGGTGTGGAAGCTAAGGTATAATTCACTTCTTTCTATATTAAACTTCTACATCTGGACAAGAAACTTAAGACTAAACTCTAGTGAATATGCTGATTAGACCTCTGCTATCTATGATAGAAAACTAAGCAACTAATTCCAAATGGAGGGACCTACATTAGGATACCCAGGTTTGAGTGAAATGAACCCTACACAAAAGTGAATCTGAATTCATATCTTCCCATGTGATTAGAAAATAATTTGAATAATTGCATTATAGGGACCTCATATTACTTGCATATTTCATCATTTATATCTTTTGTGCTATTGCTTTCAAAAAATGTCTAAGGGGAGATAAGATTTTGTGCCAAATTTAGGCAACATTCTTGATCTTCTGAAGGTCTAATCCAGTAAAGTGCATGCATACCTGAACCCTTCCAGGGACACGCATAGTTTTTTTTCCAGCTTTGAATAGCAATCCACTTCTGCATAAATAACTGCCTTTTAACTTGGAAATTTTTTTACCCTTCCTAATTTTAAGCAGTCAAGTATAAAAATTTTGGAAATAGATCATTATTTAGTCACCTAAATACCATTTTAAGCAATAATTTAGTTATTTGCTTACAGGCATCTTATGCAGTCAAGCCTGAAAACTGGTCCTTAAATGCCAATGGGGCAGCAAACTAGAGCCAGCCTTTTATATTTATGAAAAAATAAGGCAATTCATAGAAGCCCTGTGTTTTCAGAGGAATAGCAGGCAAGCCACAGCACTGAGCAATTGTCTTTATTAATTCTTTTAACAAGCACATGATCTTAAGTACCTGAGATTTTTGTTACAGTACTTTAAAAGAGTTCATTGAAAACTGAAATACTGTGGCTTTCTGGCCTTTTTTTCTTTTTTTCTTTTCCTAGTTTAATTGAATACAAATCCACTAGCTAGCAAGGGAATAGAGAACACAAAATACAGTCAATGTGCCCCAACTTTAAACATCTCTTAGGGATTGTTTTGTAGTGTTCCAATGTAAAGCTGTCTGGGTTTGAGAAAAAGAGACCTTCCACACAAACACCATCTTTCTCAAAGTTATACTTGAAAGGCTGAAAAGATTGATCCTGCAATGTGATGACAACAGATGCACACAGTCAAATTTTCCAGCGTCCTGAGGACAGCAACCATTCTGCCTGGCCCTGCCCAGCCCCACTTTTGGCCTCCCCTCCCACTGCCCCATCAACACCATGAGTGGCCATTCCTATCCCCTGGGTGGACATCTTGAACATCCACTGTAGGCTCCTTTCCAGTGTCCTTCTACTTTTGTCCACAGCTTGGCTCCTGGAGGGATCGGGCTGCCGCCAGCCCAAGTCTCTACCTCCGTGTGCTCATCCCCCATAGCACTGTGCATCACTGGTGAGAACACAGACTGAGTGGGGTCACCCTCAGCTTGACCCCCTCGTGGGGCAGCTTCTCCCTCAGTTCTCCATCACAAGTGTATGGTTGAGGCCTGTCCTGAGACACACTCATTCACATCAGGAATGAACACTCCTCCCGATCTTTCAAACGATGCCGTGTTTGCCACAAAAATAATGTTTTTAATAATAAAAAAAATTAAATATAATTCATAATTTAAAATAATTTTAAAATAATTTTAAAAATTATTAGCTTTGTTTCTGACACTTTCTGAAAGGAAAACAGGTAAAACAGCAATGATCCACTTACCTATGTTTTGCTATTATGATGAAATTTGAGTCAGGTTTCAGTCGTTGCTCATCATTCACAGCAACGGGTGGTCAGCCTGTTGAACAGTTCTTTTGCAGAAATCATTAACTGTTTTGAAGGGAGGGCTTGGTGCCATTTAAAAGTAAAATCCAAAAAGCAACCTTAAAGAATACTCAGTAAAGCAGGACAGAAGAGGAAGGACCACAAAGTAAAGGAAAAAAAACTCTTTCACTAAGCTAATGATTTTCTGTTTCCCCATCCAAAACCTGGAGTAAGAATCAAATATATAAAACGTAGGAAATGTATAAAATGTAGGAAAAAATGGGCAGATGTGTGTAAAATCTGATTACAGCCAAGTTAGGATTTTCTTCGTTGAATGGATTTGAGACAGTTTTCTGTAAAAATGAATGTAAAGGAAAATGTAAATTTCTAATATTTTGCCTGCCATTTCTGTTTATTAATTCGTTTAAGGTTTAGGGAAATGGAGTGGAGAATTAATTGTTTTTAGGTTTTACTCGATGGAGTCAAGACTTGATGTTATTTTTCCTTAGTCAGATTGTAACGAAACCAATATATTTATTGTGTAAGGCTAAATAAAACCATACCTATTGCTATTATTCTTCTATTATAGATTTCTATAGATTTCCTCTATTACAGATTTTTACTATATTTGGAAGCTTTTCTTGCCCTATTCTAGTTTTTCTACTGCATTTCCCATCCTCCAAACCTGTGCACTTACTCCATCTTATTCTGAGAAGAAGTCTCATAGCAATACAGGATATAGTCTTGTCTGCAAGGGATATATTTTTGTTTTCTTTTCTAAGAGATATTGGCAAAAAGATTCAACAAAGTTTTCAAAATTACACAGAAAATCCACCCAAGCTGGATGACATAGAACTCTTCATATTATGTGATTCATTGTCTAACAATTAATCTGTTCATGTTTTCAATTACTGTAGATTTATTAAAGTATAAGAGCAAGATCTTAAAAGAAAAAAAAACAAAACACTTCAGTCTACTTATGTTTCTAATTCTACTTTTTTGCTCCTACTGTATCTTCTACTAATTTTTCTTCTGTTGGCAAAATGTAGATACCAAGAGAAACTCTTTTAAAAGAATAGATAAATACTTATCCCAGTGCTCACCCTAAAGCCAAAGGTATTTAGAAATAGAACTAGGCAGTTGATTAATACTTTTTAAATTTTCACTTACATCCTTTATTAAATGTACCCTGGTGGGTACATTAAGTGACCCCGGTGGGAAAATAGTAAAGCTGATTTAAAAAAAAAAAACAAAACAAAAAAACCAAAAAAAAACCAACTAAAATAAACACTAGCACCACCAACAAAATACCCAGGAGCACCAAAAGAGCACAATCTCAAGATCTTCATAACATAAATTAACCGTTAATTTTATGGAACTCTTACACTGTACATAATGAAATTGTCAATATGTGGAAAGACTCACACATTCCAAGTGTAACGGTCCTTGAGAAGTATCTTGCTTTAATGTTCAACAAGGAATGAAAAATTATAATTCCAAGATGATCATTCAGCAAAATTATTTATCCTAGGGTATGGTGGGGAATGCTATAGAATTCTTTCATGCCTGACAGTCTGTTACAACCGCAATATTTTAATCTGTATTTTATCCATTCAATTCACAATTAAAATATTTTCTTCTTGCTTTACCTCTTCTCTGTGGACTCTCAAACATGTCTTTCTGTTCTTATATCCCTATAACATATTTGATCAGGAATGTGAAATGTCTAATAATTACACATCTTCTCTGAAATATTCTGAAATCCTAATTTAAACATCAGATGCTTATTTTAAAAGTAATGGATTTATGAAGCAACTTTAAAAATAGACTTGATATCTTGATAAAACAGAATTAATTTTAAATTTCAATTCATTTTTTGTTGTTTCTTACTGCTATCATTGTTTTCCTCAAGTAAAAGTCTTAGCAATTTCATCTTCTTTAAAATATTGAATGACTATTGACTTAATTACGTACTAGTTCCAGGAATTAAATGCTGTTGAATTTGGTCATGTGTTTTAAGTCAAGAGTAATAGGGCTGAAGTCATCAGAATTTTAACAGTCTCAGAAAAGAACACAAGATAATTAATATTTTTGTTAGAGAATTGTAAAAGAAAACAACATGAAGGGAATTCTATCATAGTTTTTATTTCATAAGACTGAAAACTGAAAATCTTTTCTAGTTCTGCTTAATTGTAGCCATCAGTCTGATTGAAGTAAAATTCATTTTAAGTCACTGAAGCTGCATTATTGGTAAATTCTTAGCCTTCTATCTCTTGATTTAAGGTGTTGCCTCATTCCCTCCTCACCAAAACTCAATTAATACAAAACTAGCATACTATCCTATAGTAGATTCTGCTAGTCTAAAAAAAAAAAATCAGAAAATGTCCAATATTTTCTTGTTGAAAAGAAATTTTCTTTTGAAATCTATACATGCACACATTTTACAGTGGTTAGTGGTGTATTAAAATTCTCTTCTATTTATTCATAAAAATTAAATATATTTATTTCTCTTGGACTATTGTTTCAAAATACAACATAGCAATGATAATATCCATAGCATTTTTCTGGTCACACACAAATAAACCTTGGGCACTCTTATCATTACTAAATGTAGTTTGGAAGACTTAATGATAATTTAGTAACTAGCTTGGGTTAAACAATTAGCTAACTGTTTACTTGGAGATATTTGTTACTTCTGTCACCTTTTTACCCCAGTCATCTTCACCAGTACAGGAAAACATACAGTCCAAAAATATCTAACCACTTCAAATACTATTTCCTAAGGAACATTGTCCCATAGACTTAAGAGAAAAAACTTCTATTCCTTCAGCTAACATTTTTTTCTTTCTCTTTTTAAATCTATATTTGCATTTTTATTATAAGAAATTACAACCACCCTAGGAAATAACTAGAGGCACAAAGTTTTATTGTTGTTAAAATCACCAGTCCATTTTCTCCTTTCTGTTTGCCTTGAGACATTGATCTTCACCCGTACTATCTTCTATTTCTTTTTTCAAGCTCTGGTGATTTTGTTAACTTTTTTATTATTCTCTTGACACTGATTTTTCCTTTTGCTAGATTTGACATTTTTTCTCCCATCAAAAAAATTTCAGACATCTCCTCAGGCCCCAGCATCCTAATTAAAACTGTGTATTGATGTACTACTTAGTTTCATTTAGTAGTACATCAATAGAGAGCAGGTAGGATGGCAAAGTGTCTCTGAGAATTCGGAGGTATTTTGTATTGATTTAAATTACTTCTTACAGAATGACTTTGTACTTCATCTGATGCAGGTATTATGCTCTCTCTGGAGCCATTAGTGGGATGTTAATTTCAGGTATTATGGTCAAAATTCTGGTCCCTTTTACAATGGGAAGCTTGGGGAATGAGAAAGATACAGGCAATCCTGATTCTCTCTTCCTTTTTTTGAAGCCAGTGTGAGAGACTGGAAGGATTGCTGGCTCAAAATATTTCAGGTGTATGTTTGAATGAAGGGAGAGGTCAAGTCTTGCCAAGCAAGTCAGGGTCCTGCTCCACACATCCCACCCCACCCCACCCCACCCCACCCCACCCCATCCCATCCCATCCTCTCTTGTTTTTTGCTTCTAGTCTCCACTGCAGCTGGTGCTTCATAAAGAAAGGGATTCCTGGTGGTTAGCAAGAGAAGTTGGAACCATCTGCAACCACAGGCATAACAAGACCCGGGATTAGAGAAGTTAAAGTATGGGAAGAACTATTATTATTTTGCTGCAGTGTTTATACCCTTCTTTACATTAAGAAAAGAGTTTGTATATAGATGATATATAAAAAAGATGATCACCTAGAAAAGCCTAAAGGATGAACTATTTGTGCAGGATTATATGCAGTAGCCTCATTTACTTGTGATTTGGTTGTTATACTGAGGGGAGCAGAGGAGCTGAGAATTTGGTATGCATAAGATAGTACTGCAAATATTTGCTCATTTTTCCGTCTTTCTCATTTGGCAACATCAATTCTGTATCTGAATAATCAGGAAGTACCACTCAGCAAGACTTTTTTTATGTTCTGAGGTCTAGGAACAGTTCAATGACCCTTTTCCATTACAACAGTTATCCTTTCTCAGGATGGTACTGATCCAAAGCATGTTAGCAACTTAATTCCTTGTCGAGACCAGGACTTTAAAGCCAAGCACATATCACAAAGATGCTCTCTAGCTACTGTTCATACTAGGAGTATCACCAGAAAAATGACTGAAGGAATTTGGAGAGTGAACTGTTTCCCTAATTTTTGTTGTTCTCTTAAAATGCAGATGAAGTAAATAATGCTCATTTTTTTAGCTATTTGTTAACTAAACTGTAAATGGAACAAGATCTTTCTGTTCACTTTAGGTTCATTATTAAAATTTTGAAGTCTTTATAATTACCACTTGATTCTACACAGCAAAGGTTACATTTCAAAGCATGTCTTCTACCAGTACTTTTTTCCCACATTCAGAGTTCATTTATGGAAGTGCAGTTTAGCAGAATATATGAAATACAGACTTGACTAGGAAACTAATTGTATTAGGATCGCAGCTGGATACTTTATATAGCATTTTTATGGTTATGTTGAAGCTAAATACAGTGTCTAGCTGGGAACAGAGTGATTCTAAATTTATTCTGTAGTTTAAGGTTCCCAGTCATGAATGACTTACCGTCCTGTATAAGGTCAATTTACTCAATAGTGAGGATACTCAGGGGAAAACTGTAACATAGTGGAGCTATTTATAATGTTGAAACAGTCATTTGTAAAAGTAATCTCTCCTTATATAGTAATGACCAAGATACTGAAGATTCTACTGAATAAATGCTCTAAAAATATAATAACAAGGCCTAAAATCAAGGCTTAGTGACAATCTGCATCAGGCTGATCATCTAATTTTTCACAGAATTAAAAGATATACACACACAATCCAGTCAGGGGGTTTGCTGAATATTTCCATCCATATAATTTAAAATAATTTATTATTGTGGTATTAAAAAAAGAAGTCCAAATATTTTTAATATTATTCATTAGCTTTGGTTGAATTAAACTTTTCCTCTCTAAAATGTTTTAATGTTTGACTGGATTTTAAATTGACCATGTTTAGCACCATTTAATTACAGTGACTTCATCAGGAAGAAGAAGATAAGATTATTAATCAACTTAACTTGTTTCAGATGTTACTCTCTTCTCATTTTTCCAATGATTTCCATGAGATTCTCTTATTTGAAAAGCAGATACTATGATTTATCCACCAAGGTTAATATATCAAATTATGCTAAATTTTCTGTATTATCTTGGAAGAAAAATAGACTTTAATGCCTGTTGAAACAATAGCCTATTGAAAATTCTAAACAGAAACTCTCATTAGATCTAACCTTATCTGTATGATCTGTGCTGCATTTATTTATTGTTAATATTTAGTCAAAGATGGACATTAAAAAAGTTGACCAAATGTTTAGATCCAAAATTTCTGTTTTGTGTGTTAGGTGTTAGAAGGAATACCTAGAATCAAAGTGAGAAGCAGAGGGCTGGAAAAGTATTATATCTGCTGGCAGGAAGCCTTGGAAGTCAAAACACAACTTGAAAATAAGACTGTGGTTATGCTTTGAAAAGGTTATAAATAAGAGCTTCAAATGTTTCTGAAGGTATAACAGATTATTAGAGGACCAGAATGCCACAAATACCAGAGCTTTGTACTGGTTGGTAGACAATTTTTAAGTGCAACAAAAAAGATTAAAAATGTATACAAATTTTCCTACAGATTTTATGGAAGAAAAAGTATTGTTCACATCAAGAGAATTTTTACAAACTTACTTTTTTGTTAAAAATTCAATGCGAAGTAACAGAAAAGAAACTGCCTCTATATGTGGGATGGCGCTGTAGGCAGCCTCACTCTTGATGGGCTGCAATTGTGTCTAATCACAGCAGAGTAGAAACAGCCTTGCCCTTGCTGAGTCACAGCTGTGTCCAATAAAAGATGTGTTATAAAAAAGTGGGTTGGCAAATCATGGGTGCTGGTTAGAGGAATCCGTGTTGGCTGGTAGTGTTGCTCATGGGATCCAGCAGAGAGAAGGTAGAAGAGCTTTGGTATAAAATAGTAAACTGCTGATGCATTTACTCGCCTCCTGTGGAGGTCTCTTGAGCCCACACTTCATCAGGGGAGTTTTTATAGAAACTCTTTGAAGTGAAGAGGGACTGAGGAAGGGGCTGCCTCAGTTGTGCTGCCATAGCCAACAGATGCCCTCCTGTGGGGAGCGAAGGGGACCCCCAAGTGTATGTAAATTTATGGGTACTTATGTAAGGCTGTATGTAATGCATATATGAATATGCATCATGACTAAATAGTCTTGCATTGTAGACAATATTCCAAAAGAGAGTGTAAGCAAAACTTTGTGGTCACCAAAAATCATAAACTAAGTTAAACCTTCTGTGGGCTCTGGTGGGCTCTTCAAAAGAGGTATTACCTGTTGCCAAAGAACCTGTTTTAGCAGTTCAGACATATTTCTCAGTAATTTTCCTTCTTAGAGTACTTAGCCATATATTTTTTTTTACCTTATTCCCATTCAAAGAAAACGATGCAAGAATGGCCACTGGTTTCCCTTGACAGGATTATGCTCAAAAGAAATGATTTGCATTAAAATGATGAGCCAAGAAAATTCCAGTTTTATGACACTGACATCATAACAGCTCCCTGCCTGATGTTATACTGCTATCAATATATAGCATGGATATAATCATGATACAGGTTGGTGGTGTTATTTAGCCTAAAGTTCCTTCAGAATTTAAGCAGTGTAACTGTGTATTGTGAGCAGTTTATTTCATCATAACATAAGAAGGACATTAAGCTATTAGAGAGTGTCCAAAGGAGGACCATGAGGATGGGGAAGGGGCTTGAAGGGAGGCCATATGAGGCTGAAGCCACTTGGTCCATTCAGGCTGAAGAAGAGACTGAGGAGAGACCTCATCGCAGTTACAACTTCCTCATGAGGGGAATGGGAGGGGTGGAAACTGATCTCTTCTCTGTGGTTAACAGTGGCAGGACCTGAGGGAATGGCCTGAAGTTGTGTCAGGGGAGGATAAGTTGGATATAAAAAAAAGGTTCTTCACACACAGAGTGGTCTGGCACTGGAACAGTTTCCCCTGGGAAGCAGTCACAGCACCAGCCTGACAGAGCTCAGGATGTGTTTGGGCAATACTCTGAGGCACATGAGATGACTCTTGGGGATGTGCTCTGCAGGGCCAGGAGTTGGACTCAATGATGCTTGTGGGATCAACTCAGTTTATTCAATAATTCTTTGATATATCTCTGCAAGGCTTCTTTAAAATCAAATCATAAACTGAAAGATTTGTATTTAACATTAGCATTTGGTAGATGTTATTTGGTGGTTTTTGACCTGTAACGTTTGTGAAAACAAAGCAGAGGAATATCCTTTTTACTTTTATGTATCTTTTATCTAGATATTCCACTTAGTCTTGTTAAAAATCTATTTTGAAGTTCTCAAGTTTGATCTAGAGAAGAAGGCATCATTGTGGAAATAAAGGAAATATTCATATGATTTCTTTCCTCTGTCCCCCATGACTTAAAGTTTGCGTTCTGATTTTCTGCAAGTTGATAGCCCAAATATTTGTGGGAAATAAAAGAAATAAGCAATAGAAATTTGTGATTTGCCCCCCGAGAACTATCAAAATAATGGATTTTGTTTTAGGCTTTCATGTGCAGCTGTAGGGAAATATAAAGGTAGCTTTTTGGTTTTTTTACAGTTAAGCAGTGGAGAGAGATGAGAAACTTGGAGGATGCTAGAAACAAGACGACCCATTCATGGTATTTTTAATTACGTTTTAGACATAGGTATTTCTTATATTTTTGGAATAATAAGATCATGAGTAATTGAAAATAGCCTAAAGTAAAACTTTCCTCCAAGATTTTTATATGACAAAAACCTCAGTTATTTAAGACATTTCACTCCTGCATTCATATAAGTCTCTCTCTTCTCACTTGGAACGGTAATGTCAGTGCCAGAAATTGAGCTAAAGTTAACTAAAGCTTGATTTAACTCACCTGTCACTTCCATGTGCTGTCTACAAAATGGATTTAGCTTAATTAATCTAACCAGAAGAAGATACTGATTAATAACAACTTGGCATAAACGTACTCATAACTTACTTCGCTGGAAGCCATTATTTTAATCAAAATACAAAACCACATCTTTAAACTATTTTCTCAAGTGTACTTAAAATTATACTTTCTAATCGTTAACTTCTACCCAGCAATACTTCATTTGTCAAGCTGTGAGTTGGTCTGTATTCTGTCTCTACTTGCACCTGACAAAAATGTTCCTGACTGGCAGTTTCAGTTTGAAAGCTGGGCCAAAATACCAATTAATGTAGTGGGTTTGGTTTGCCATCTGAATCGCGGCACCAATTAATGTAGTGGGTTGAGTGCTGGTCAAATGCCAGTGCACCCACTAAAATTATCTAC
>WBND01000572.1:0-13790 GCA_013398595.1 Tychaedon coryphoeus | reverse complement strand
CCAATCTGAGTCACAGCACCAATTAATGTAGTGGGTTGAGTGCTGGTCAAATGCCAGTGCACCCACTAAAATTATCTACTCATTTTCCTCTGTGAGTTAAGGATTAGGAGAAGAGCAAAGCAGGCTCAAAACTTTAAAGGGTACTAAGAAAGTTTTATAAACACGACTAAAAGAAGAATAAAAAGGATCAGAATAAACTTTTAGAACACTTTTCCTCCCCACAGCTCCTCTTCCCTTTGCAATTGACAATGTAAAGAGACAAAACCTGGGATTTTCAGTCTGTTGACCTCTTCAAAATAAATCTTTCCACTTAGGGAGCCGAGTCTCTCCAGCCATGCCATGGAGACTTTTCCACAAGAAACAGTTCTCTCATAGCTTTATTTCACAGCAAACCAGTTGGCCTGGGAAAAGGAAATCTGTTCACTAGATGCAAGTCCCTCCCGTTGACTTGCAGTTTTTCCCAAAACTGTTTTCTAGGGCTGTCTCAGGTTATGTGGTGCAATTTTAAGGATGAACTGTTCTAGTATTGAAAAAAAATGGTCTTTTCTTCTATCTCTAGGAGAAAACATTCTCTTCTATCTCTGGGGCAAATGTTCTCTTCTCTCTCTGTTCATGCTTCTCATCACAGATCACAGCTACTTTAGCATCTGCTTGCTTCAGCATGGGTGCCTTTACTCATAGACTGCGGTTTGAACCCTCCATCCCCCCATGCATTTCATGAATTATAGGGAAATAGTTTGATGGATCACGTCCTCACCATGGTCTTACACAAGAATATCAGGCTGAGACAAAGGCATCTCCTCATTCTCCTCCCTCTGGACTTTGGTTCCTCCTTCTGCACTGACCTTGGTGTCTCCATGTTGTTCTCACGTGCCTTCATCTTTCCTTTTCTGACTCAGGAGAAGATTGGCCTTTACAGATTTATTTTGTTCTCAAGTGGAATGTTTCAGTGCTGAAAGGTTTAACAGACAGGCACACAAAGTCTTTCACTGACTGGGCTAGGATGGTGATGGCCACTCTGACTGCATGGCTGTTTTTCGGCCCTGGCTGCTTTCATCTCCAGCCGCGTGGCTGCCTCCTGCACAGACTGTAGAGCCACCTTTAGTCTCAGCCGCCTCTGGTGTCTTGCAGTGCTGGAATAGTGGGATGGCTCAGCAGCTTGCAGCTGTGCCAGGGCCTGGCCTGCTGGCTGCAGAGCGAGGCACTGACCAGATTTCAGCAGCCCGCACCGCGGCCTAGCTCGGGCTTCGCTTTTCCCTGCCCCACCCTGGTAGCCAGGCCAAGCAGGTCAGCCTTACCGGGAAGGAGCAGGGAAAGGCTTCCACTCTTTTGCAGAAAGTAGGAAGTAGAAGAAAACTTTTCACAGTTTTCTCCTCTCTTGAATATGATTTATAGAGGCATATCCAGCTCCTCTAATTGGTTTAACAGAGTATCCATATTCAGAACTATTGGTTCTGTCAGGCACGAAGGAAGCTGTAATGTTTCTTACAGGGAAAAATCACTTTGTGGCTGATGGATTTTTCCCCTAACTAAAAACCAAGCTATGTCAAACCGTGACACTGACAACAATTAAATTGCGTTTGCCTTAGATGAAAATCAGGATGAAGCTTCCACCTTGCTTAATACAGAATGTTATCCACTTGTATAGACACAGTAGTCTTGTCTTTTTTGGTAGCTCTTCTAGTAGTAAAGTGGATGCTAATCAAACCTTTCAAATATGTAAATATAAAGTCCCATTACTCATATACAACTTACAAAACAGGCAGCATGCTGTAGGCCTAAGGCAGCCCTAAGCACCATGGAGCTTGAAACTTCATGCCAATTTTGCATTATTTCAACACTTAATGGTGATTATGAGGCCTGCAATGTGCTGTGTCATTGCTATTGTGCCATCTTTCTGACCTATTACTTTAGCTTGTCTGTTGGATATTGGACTTTACAAAATTTAGAAGAGTAGAAAACAAGTTTGATTCTTACATATTCTGCGCTGCTTTTTGCTTCCAAACTGATCACAGGTGTTTACTGAAAAGAGAGTAGGTTATTTTTAGATCCTTGTTAGAATTTCCTTATGCCGTGTTCAGCTTTCCTGTTTCTTTCTAAAACAAACAAAACAAAAGCAAAAAGCATTATCAGTGGCCAATCAGAGGGGACTGAGAAAGCACTTATATCTAGTTCAAGTTTGCTTTTTGTTGCCAAAGGGCATCATTGAGAGTAAGGCAAGGAGAA
Organism: Tychaedon coryphoeus; assembly: GCA_013398595.1. Taxonomy (NCBI): domain Eukaryota; kingdom Metazoa; phylum Chordata; class Aves; order Passeriformes; family Muscicapidae; genus Tychaedon; species Tychaedon coryphoeus. Next base: position 11,564 of record WBND01000572.1, on the reverse strand, counting down.
TTATCGGAAACAACTTATGATCATTACTTTTGGAACAGTGAGAGCTCAGTAGCATGCTGTGAGACCACATGAGCTGGTTCCACAACATTTTTCTTGTGTTCCTAGTCAATGGTAATGTGAAGAAAAGGGAAGAGAATTTGTGTAATGTACCTTGGTGCTACAGTCATTTGACACAAATGGTCTTGAAAGATGGATGACTTATGGTAAAATTAGTGACCATTTATATGCTGAACCCAAGGAGTGAATGTGAAGTATTAGCACTGAAGCTGAGGGGAGAACACTATCTTACAGGATCTCAGAAAGTGTACCAGCCTTTGGTTCAATCACTAAGTCTTTCCCTGAAAACAATTTCTTGTACAAATTTATGAGAGTGTATTTCCCTAACTGCAGGGTAGATGGAATACTTCCATCCAGCCAAGGATGCTGAGGAAAACAGTACTATTAGTCGCTCTTTTATGCCCTTTTGTACTGGGCTTAAACTGAAGAAAGAAAATCAAGGGGGTTTTTGTTAGGTTAGGGTTTTTTTAATAACTTCAAGATATTAATTGGCATGCTGACTCCAGGGAATTCATTCCTCTTACTGGCTTCACCAGGATCATATGTAATTTGTTGTGAGAACTGACAGCCAAGATATCTACCTGCTGAACAAAAAGATAGAAGCATGAGAAGGGATTAATGAGAGAAAAGATGAGGACGAAGGGTGAAGGCTAACAGACTGTATCTATTCTATTCTACTCATAAAGGCCAGTCTGTGCTTTAGAAATCTAGGTGTATATGTACTGGAAGGCAAAAGGATGTTTGCTTAAACATAAACTTTTCCATTTTGCCACTACAAGTTTTGGGGAACAAGGTGGTCCCAAATGGCAAGTAAGATAATAAAAAAAAACCTAAATCTGTGATACCGCGGAGAACTTTACTAAAGAAGCCAAAATACTGAATAAGAAAAACAAGCCAAAATTTAGGACCAGGAAGAGGCTCACCTAGACATAAGTCTGCACACAACTTCAGCTTGCTTGCAATAGTATCTGTATGTACACCAGGAATAAAAGAGAAAACGTCTTTAGTTGTCTTGATCTAACATGAAAGTACACTGAGTCTTTGTATCTGTAAAATACAATTATTTTGGAAACTTGTAGTGCTGTAATTCTCATAAATATTTCTGTGGTAATGTGTGCAATTACAAATGCTGAATATAGAATTGCTATAGGAAATTTATAATGTCTGCTGTCACAATTGTTCTCTTGCAATTGCATTTGAAATAGGATGTGCTTCAGCAATTCTAAACATTAAACAGGTAATACACTGATACATATGAAGAAATTCTTTTTCTTAACAGATTTTTCAGTATAAGCTTCATTTAAGAACCTAATGTATTATTTAAAAATAAATAATTGTTTTGTTGTTCTTTATATGTTTCTGATTTTCATAATTCACTTCTAGATTCAGAAAATAAGCTTTTCTTGTCCTCATGGAACATACAAATAGGCACACTCTGAGAGTTTTATGATCCTGATACTTTGTGCATATTTCCTGTGACAAACAAGTTATGGTAAAATGACAGTAGGGTTCCTGCATGACCTTACTGTTTTATGCAGGCTATCTGTGAGAGCCTTGGATATCACTTGGAAATTGTTGCGGTGAATTACTTATAGCATTAGACTGTACAAGTGGTGTGGTACTAAATAATGGAAGTGAATGTTTCTTCATGTAAACATTTGGCATTTTGCAACAACTTAATCATTATGTTTTAGATAACTGGAAGGTAGTTTACTTTCTTGCATTTGTACTCTTAGGACTTGAGCTTCTCCAGTATCCCTAATGAGCTGTACCTAACAAAAGTGAGGCTGACCTTGACTGGATCAGAGATGTGTTTAAATAGAAAGTCTGCACCCTGATTTGTTTAAGGAATATGTGACTGATTGCAAAAATATACTGAAGAAAGGACAAAAACAAGAGAAAAAGAAAAGAAATCTGATTGCATTTGCTAGATATGTTTGGCTTCAAACAGATACAATGTATTATATGTGTTGTTTCCCAAAGAGTGTTAATAGTAAATGTATGTCACAAGGTTTGTCTGCCCCTGTAGACATACAAATAGACTCATGATCAAAGAAGAATGTGTGCCTATTTTATATCACTTAGAGGAGAATGAGATTTCAATAACTCAAATAGCAGTTTTAGAGTAATGAAGTTACATCAAGATGTGGGTGTGACAATACAGGAAAAGAGTAATTTAGGTATGTTGAACTATTGAACAGACATCCTCACACATTGCAGAGATTTATGTAGTCCTCTGAATGGTCCACCAGGATGCTGAGGTCTTTTTCTGCAAAGCTGATTTCCATCTGGGTGGTCCCCTGGCGGACCTGGTGAAGGACCTGATCCTGGTGCAGGAATTTTTGCCTCCCCTTATTGAACTCAATGAGGCTGCTGTCCACTCATTTTTCCAGCCTGTTGAAGTCCCTCTGGATTGCAGCATGACCCAGTGTGTGTCAGTCTTGCATCATGAGCAGACATGCTGAGATTACACTCTTCCCCATTATCCAGATCAGTACAGAGGATAATAAAGAGGATCACACCCAGTATTAACTGTCAGTTTACACTGATGATGCCTCCAATTAGATTTTGTGCTGTACATCATCCAGCTCTGGGTTCAGCCATTCAGCCAATTTTCAATCTACCTCATTGAACGCCCATTCAGCCCATACCTCATCAACTTCTCTGAGGATCTTATGGGAGACAGTGTTGAAAGCTTTCCCAAAGTCAAGGTAGACAATATTGACTGCTATTCGCTCATCTAGCCAACCAGTCATTTCATTGTAGAAGCATCAGGTTGCTCTGCACAACAGTGACTGAAATGAGAATTTATAAACAGTGAGGGAGAAAAAGCACATAATGCAAAGTACAGTGCTATTAAAAGAAGTACATTTAAACTAGACATAGGAAGAAGTTTTCTATTAACAGAAACTCCACTGAAACTGCCCATCACATATAGAGAAAAAGCAATCCTTTCTATTTCCTGTATTTTCATTTTTTTTTAAAAAATAGTACAACTTTGAAACACTGATCGCAATCAGGGAGTAGAATTCCCAGGTCTAGCAAAAAAAAATATTCAGGTACTGTATTTCCATGTTCATAATCTGAAGATTAAATTTTATTAGGCCTAAAAACATGGCTAGAGTTCGTAGAGATTTGTCCCAACTACCTGAATGTTCAGTATTGTGATGGCAAATATGCAGCCTCCACCACACTCCTCTCCGTTGCCTTGCTGTCCTTTATCCCCCACAACTTTCTATTCCAATAGCTTCTGTTCCTTCTATTTCAATAGCTCCTCTCACTATAATTCTGCTTCCAAGTCTTATTTAGCTTATCTCTGGCTTTATTTTTAAATAAAAATCCGGCATAAGGAGTAAAGGGGCAGTGAAGCATTAATCTGTTGCAGAACATGTGATTCAAGGCCATTGAAAGATGCAACATTTTTCATTTTATTTCACTTGTTCTCTCCTCTTTCAATGCAATGTGCTTTATCTAAGCACTATAAGCTTATAAATAAAACACTTAAATAGGGTTGTTTGATTGATCATCATTATTAAAATTTATTTTAAAAAATTGTTCTTCCCTTACTGTAATGTGCCATTTGTTGAATTATAATCCAATAGAAAATAATTTCTTCTGTTTATAAGAATGCAAATTGGTACAGTGGGTAGAAAAAAACATCTTGGTTCTGCTTTTTTAAGTTATTGAGCAATGATTTTTTTTTTTTAATGCTAACCCAGAACTGTCTATATAGCTCTTTATTACCTTGTTGGAAAGCTGAGAGTAATAGCAAAGTGTTCATGTTAGTGAATAGAACCATGATTTCACCAAAAAAAGTTAATCATAAATTATCTATGTTCAGCATAGGAATTTAAGGAGAGAAATGAAAAAAATACAGTAAATGAGAACAATTTTCCATTGCTAGTGGAGAGTCATGAAAGCCATGTGATCTGGCTCTGCCTGCCTCTGCCTCTGTTTGTTTTACACCAGCATTTACAAAATGGTGTGAAATGAACTATGAGGGAAAAATATTTTTTTAAATGATTGATATTATTAGTGGAGTAAACAACATTCAATTTCAGAAGGAATTGTATTTTTCTGCTAAAACTGGATGTATGACAAATAATTAGCAAAGTTATTATTTGGTTATTATTATTATTATTACACATCGGTCTGGTGGTTAACCTTGACATTCAAAGAATATCATTCAACAATTTTCTTGAAATAAATCTTATGCCTGCTGATGTCATAATATCTTCTATGTCCAACTATGTTATTTGATATAAGGATTATGTCAGAGTGCAGTGAAAGGTATATCTATCAAGGATTGCATGATCCAAAAGCCACTGAAAGCAAAAAGATAGTTCCTTTTCACTTTCAGTCAGCCTTGGTTCAGGTATAGGGTTGTTATTGCTGCAGCCTGTGGATACCAGCAGGGCTTCAGAATTGTGTGACTTGCATGTGCTGTCAGGCCATGTTGTACTGAACTGGAACACCAGTGGAAAGGAGATACCTCTTTAGGCCAGTTATAGGCTTCACATGGTTCTAGGGTTTTTTTGCAGACAGTACATGCTTAAGTTCCTATTATGCTGCACTGAGGAGCAGTGCAAGCTGGAAGGATTAATGTTTTCACTTTTTCTGCACATTTAATAAGGAGATAAACTGTAATGTCGAGCATGAAGGACATAAGTGCTTCTAACAGCAGCACACATCTCTTTGCAAAAGGAAGATTCTTTTTGTAATTGAGAATTTGCTGCTGTGTGAATATGCCTTTTAAACTATTTTCATAAATGCAAAGTTACTGAAAATATTTCCCCACAAATGTATACTTAGGCTGAGTAATTATAATTTATATTTTATTTCTGAAGTTTTATTTCTCAGAGAATGCTTTTAGATTCTGTTGGAAAAAAACCCATCTGCTCAGTGGTTACATGTAATTTTACAATATCCTTTAAGTTGAGCACTCAGTGCTTTATTGTCTCTTTTTAATTATGCCATAGTCAACAGTGCTTCACATGGTCTTTACTGTATAATTGTCTGATCATTCCCAGAAAATACTGGAGATGTTTCGGCTGCAACCATAGGGCAAGATTTCCAAACCTGGATGTCAGCAGTTAAAGCTTTAAATCCTTATTGAGGCTCATAGATAAACATAACCTAATTTTCATTCCCCTAGGTCTTTTCATTGATTCCTGACCACTGAAACTCTTTGAAAAGCCAGCAAAATTTATCTAGAAGTAACAATACGGATTTAAAAATTTAATTTCAGATGCTTAGCTGCGGCCTGAAAAAAATGTGTTGTGGTTCCCAATATTGACCAACATTGCAACTGTCTTTCAAAGGCAGGTCTACTTCTGTTAAAATCAGTGGGACCTGTGCCAGTGCCCAGTTGGGGAAGGATTTGGCATGTTATAAGGAAAATGTTTAAATGTAAAAAATAAGGACTTCAAAACTACAGTACAATTGTGGTATTCCAAGAATGCACATAGATGATTTGGGGAGGTTATGTGTTCATAATTAGGCAATAAATATTCCATTAAACTTTTGTGTGATCCATTTTTTGGCAGGATGTCAATTTTTATGAATGAGTCTTCATTGTAATCCCTTGTGTTAATATACACCCTTTTACAATTCAATCTGACAGCTACTCCAAATTCATAGATTGTCCTGCTAGAGGCTTCCAAGGTCATAGTCCTTCAAAGCACTGTTAGTCAAATTGCTCTGACACACCTCCTGCTGGCAAGCCTGCTCTCAGGGTGTTAATATTCCATTACAGAGCCATATGACCTTGAAAATTGATTGCAAGCCACAATAGAAATGTCAAAAAAGCTCAGGTAGATGAAGGTAACTGGTGATGATGATGGCAGGGAATCTATTATGAGAGGCAGGAAGTGTCTTTAGAAGAAGCAGGCATTGCACAGACATTTCCAAAGTTACCCACAGGATATTTAAAGAGCAATTAAAGTTTGTGGCACAATATGTAAACAATACATTTTTGTAATATGATGAGTGAAAGCTCATGTTGAAAACATGAGATTTAGAAGTGTCTGTTAGCAGTAGCATGCCTACAGAATTGTACTTAAAGAGATTTTTTAATTAGATAAAAGAATGTGTTAAAAATAAAATCTTTGGTTTTACAATAAGTAATGTTATCAGAAAAATGTCCAGTATATCAGACTTCGTTTTATTTTCATAACTACTTTTAGACATAAACACTTAAGTATGTTTAAGTTAAAGAACCATGGAGATGCAAGTCAGATCAGAATCAGATCCTATCTTTTTAGCATTCAGATACAAAGGAATTCTGAAATTGCAACTGGAATTTAGAAAGCTGTTGCATATAGAAGGAAGGACACATTTTGAACTTACAGATTTGGTGAGTACTTATTTAATATGGGAATTCAAATGATTTTGGAAATATGCTGTCTGCATCTGTTTTATGCATCTTAAAATTCATGCTGGTAAACTAAATGTGGTCACACAGTTCCTATTGCTCTAAGACCCTCAAAAGAAATGGTTTTCAGAATTTGAAATGCATGCTTGTTTTCAACAAGACATAAAATGAGGCAAGTGAGATCAAAGCAGTAAAGTGAATATTTATGCAGCAAAACACGTGTTTGAAAAGTGAATAATCAGCTAAAACACATAGAATTGCTTGTGGGTATATTTCATAGTAAAGACATAATCAATATGACAACCTAAGTTAGACCCTGTGCTAATAACAACTTCAGAAGTGCCTTTGAACTTTCTCTGTTAGACTATAAAGCACATCATTTGACTTAGGCTGCTCTTCATTACATCAATACAAACAACACAAGAGCTTTAAATCTCATCAGCAGATTTATAATTTTAGTAAAACAAATAAAATTGCAAAAAAGTTTTTTCTGCCTTTTTGTTTTATTTTTTTTTAATAGGCCCAAAGGATAACTATGCTTCTTCAAAGATAAACTCCCTGACAATCCACTTCTCATTTATTAATTTATGTTACATAAGTTTCTCTGTTTTGTCTTTCATGCTCTCTTTTCTACACCTCACCCCACAAACTTGGTACCACAGTTCCTTAGATTTGAATGCACACCTGCTAAACTTCTAGGTAAGGAAAGTAACTTTGTCTGAGAAAATGTCAGGAAAGTCAGAATCTGAAATTTATTAACCAAGATATGGCAAATGTAAATGTCAGCTTGTGTAACTCTGGGTACTTGAGGTTGCAATAGATTTTTCAGCTGTCTGGGCAGTGAAAAGTGAACTTTTATTTCAATGACAATGAAATAGCACTATACCTGATATGAGAAAGTGCTGTAGCTAGAGGGCATATTTCAAGCAAATTGTTTTTTACTTAGCTGCTTCTCAAAGTTTTCACATTAAAAGTAAAGTTAGTATATGCAAAACACAAAAATGCATATTTTCAATGATTATCATTCATATTTCACTTATTTGAAGAAATAAAGATGAAGAGCTATATGTTAGCATGTAATAATATTAAATATGTTCTTAAATCTTACCTGTAAACTCATAAATACTGCTGACTGAAAACATCAGAAGACCTCAGACTCAGGAGAACTTAATGGACATCAGTAGAGAGGAAAGAAACAGCCAAAGAATAACTTATTTCTCCAACCAGCAGGGAGAGAAACACAAGTATTAAAAGTGAACCCTCAATGCTCTAGTTTAAAAACATCCTGCTGCTTTAGCGCAAGAGAAAAAAATCTAAACAAACCACAAAAATCATCTACAAAAAACCAACCCAAAAGCAGTCTTAAAGCACAGTGTAATGTCTATCAGTACCCTATTTGCTGGTCTAAGTTCATTGTTAGGAGCACTGTCTCCATTTACAGAGAAAAAAGGTTTCTTCAGAGCAAAACATTCCATTTGTGTGGTCATTTCAGTGAGCATCAGAACAGGTTTTGATTGCAGAAACATTAGTCTTTCCTCCCATGAAATGTAAAATCATGTTACGATAGAACAATATAAACTCAGTTGACTGCTCAGAGTTGAATTTCAAATCAATGGAATTCCTAAAGTTAAATTTTTAAAAACTCCAACCAAAAAATAATGACTACTCTAAATGTGGCAACTATTTTACTCTCTCACCTCATATATTACATTCGATAAACAGTAGAGCTGATACCAATAGAGCCCATCTCCTCCTTTGTCTCTCATGCACGAATACATGCACACCACTTGCTATTTTGCAAATGCACAGTAGAATTTTGATAATAAAGTTTTTTTTTTCACAGCTATATTTACTAATTGAAAGTAGAATGATATGAAAAAATTATTACATGGTATGTCTCATATAAATTAAAAATATATCAGGTTGTGTGTGCTGCTTTCCTAGTACCTGTCCTTTGATCACTGCTTTGGATTTCATCATTGCAGTAATGGCAGTAATACAGCATTAGTTATTAACCTTTTACTTCTTGGGCACTTATTCACTTATTATTGCTACTGCCATAATTCTATTTCAACAAAGAGGAATAGTGAAATTAGGAGTGTAGTACTCAGTGAAATGAAAAAATAGCAGAACATATTTTCTCATAGCAGAGCTGTACGCTGCAGTTATAACAATACAAAGGAAACCATCACGTAGATAGAGAACTCCCACCTCTGTGTGCTGAGACATACACAGATGTATACAGAAAAAAAAAACAAAAACACTTCTAAATGAACCTTTTAGTAAATGTGATGGTATTTTTTAAAAATTCACTTCCTATGTCAAGAGAATAACTAAAGCTTTCAACTCCATTTTACTGTTCAATAGAAGAGATTTACTGTTGGATAATAATTACATGTGTTCTCAGTACTAGATCACAGAGAATAGCTATAGCTTCTCAGAACTATCTCAAGGTAAGCAGATAGATCTTAAGATAACTGAAGTTGTATGTGCTTTAGAATGATCAGTAATGCATTCAGAAATAATTTATTTGTTACAAGACAAATCCTATATCAAGTCATTTAAAATTAGTTTGTAAAAAAATTTGTATCTATGACCTACATATTGATGTCTCTGTAAAATAAGATGGATGCTGGCAAATACAAACAAATATGCACTTTGAGACAAAGAGTACATATAATAAATATTTCATTTTCAGTACATATTCACTAAAAAATTCTCACAATTATTTGACTATTCCCATTTTGTGTCTTCGTAAGCCAGGGCAATTACTGTAAGAAATAAGAATCTATAATAAAATAATTCTTACAGTGCTAATCAAATTTTCTGGTTAGTAGCAATGAAAATGCTACTCATGTATGTTCATTTCAAATGGCCAAGCTTAACACCATAAGTTAGTAGACTTTTGATTATTATTACTTTATTTTTTAAATGAAGACATAGCTTTTACTTGACTGTGAAAACTCTGTCACATTTTTACCTCTCGTTTGACCCCTCTACTATGTTCTGCAAGACCTGAGGGAAAAAAAAAATTAAAAAAAAAATGCAAGAGCAGGGGCATGAAACAATAAGTCCAAAGCTAGTTAATAGCTTGTAATTCATCCCACTTTACTTCCTAGACTGTATACTAGTTAAGACTAAATGGTTTACTTTTCTGCATCCAAAAATGTTTAGATAATCCATGTTTTCTTCTTTAGACCAGAGAGTATGTGATTTTTTTAGTTTATTGTCTTCTGCACTTATGTTGAAGGAAAATATTCTGGGCTCTTGCACTTAGGAATTTCTCCTGTGATGTACATCCATTTGATGAGATACAAACCAGGATTTTATCAGGGATCAAAATCCCCAGAGTTAAATATCCCAGGATTTACCCTTCTGACAACGTAAAGGGCTTGATCAATTTTACATCATTTGCTTTCTTTGCTGCACAATTTCATCAGGAGTCGGGTGCCTCACATATTTAAAATATACTTGGTAAGTAGATCAGTCTTCCTGAAAATAAAATTAATCTCTAGAGGTTTTCATAGAATTTATTAAACTGAGAAGGATGCTGTTTCTCAATGCCTGATTCAAAAAACTTGCTTTAGACCTGAGACAATTATTTAGGAGGATTATAACACCATCACCATATTGCTAAAATAGGCCATTATTCCATGTGGAGTCTGTCACGGTACTGAAATGCTGAGGAGCAGCTCAGCCCCCACAGTGGTGTTAAACAAGAGTGCACCTCATTCCTTCACCTTTAGTAGCTAAGGTGCAGGTTGTAAAGCTTTTAAGATAGCAAGTTTAAATATAGGCAACTTAGTTCCACTTACATTCTATTTTTGTTACTGAAGTCCTCTGTCAGATTGAGCTCTAGATTACTGGTGAAACTGAGATTGCATTAATTGCAAGCATTTTAATCTTAATTAGGGTTCATGCCTGAAGAAAGAGAGTACCCACCTATGTTTTAATTGAACCTCAAAAAATAAAAATAGTTTCCAACATGGGGGAAAAATAAGGGAGAAAAAAGAAGAAAAAAGAGGAAAAATCTGAAGCTTTTACTCAAAGGAAAAACTGGAGGCTGATTTAAGATGTTAAAGAGACTGAGAGCAACAAGCCAAAAACAAGCCTGTCAAATCAATTTTATGACTGGTCTTAGAGAAATTGTTTTCTTCAGATGCACTTTATTTTTGAGCATTCTGACAAAAAAATTATATAAGGAAGTGCTTCCTTCCCAAGACATATTTGTCAAATTATTATTGTCAACACAGCCATCTCATGTCCATCAGATTATTGTCTACTTACTAAAATTCTGCAAGCAATTAATAAATATGAAGTTTGCATAGAATTGTATAAAATGATTGGAAATAGCTATTAACACTGCTTATATAAGTAAGCTATTTTTAGGCATAATCTCTAGCATTATTTTGTTTAATCATAAGTAGAAAACTAAAAAATAACATTACTTTTGTTGAACTTTTGGAGATATAGTAAATAGTGATAGCATAGAAAATACATTTTGAAATTTCTTTAATTTTCAGTATAATCATATTCAAAATTTGAATATAAAATATTCAAGATTAAAATATCACTAAATACTTGGGGTTTATGGAACTTGGTTGCTGAACTAAATATCTTTAATTCATACGTTAAATCCTTCTTTTTTTTTGTTTAAGTTCATAGTCAACAACAAAATGTTTAATTTTATAATTAAATTTTAAATATATTTCTAAATTTTGATTATTTTTATTCTCCATGTTCCAATTAGATAATTTCACTTAAATTGGCCCATTGCTTTTTTTGATACACTTTTAATATACAGCCTTAGTATCTTGCCTTTTGTCCAATTCACAAAATGGAAAATTAACTAGAAATTAATAATTTCTAAGCACAGAAAAAAAAGAAAAATTAAATTCAGTAAGATCAGAGGTGCACTTACAGGAGCAGGAGAAGAGGTAAGGTATGCTCCAAAACTTTTTTAAAATACTGAAATTGTGGTGCCATTTAGCACATAGATTAAAACTAAACCTAAGGTAGTCTTCTAAAAACTTGTGATTGGGCAGTATTGCTGGTTACTGACTCAAAAAATTGTTTCTGCACTTTCTGTGTGTTCAGGAGAAAACAAAAAGTTCCAAATATCAGAGTTTCAGTC
>WBND01000571.1:613283-630348 GCA_013398595.1 Tychaedon coryphoeus | reverse complement strand
ATGCAGTGGAGAGAGAAGTGTGTGTAAATGGAATTGAACAGTGGAAGTGTTTTAGAGACTCTGGGAGGTGTTACACAGAAACATACACTGAAGCTATTGTGGAAAGGCTGGGGGAGGAGGGAAGTGTGTGTATCTGGTTTCTCACTAGTAGAACTGTTGTAGGCCTTGTGCTTCAAGGTTTGTCTTATGTAGGAAATGTTATCTATTCTGGTTTTAACTGACTATATCAGCTTGTGAAAGCTTTCCAATATTTGTTGGCCTGGCTTTGATAGAAATAAAAGCAATGGACACTTAGGTGGCATTTGAAAACTACAAAAGTCATAGTGAAATTCATAGGAGTTTAATGACTTTGTGGTATTGAACCACTGTATTTTAATGCCTTTTTTTAGTTGCAGAAAAAACTGTTTAAAATGTTTTTCAGGTAGTGTTACATTCCATACATTTTTGTAACTTGCTTCTAAAATCCATTGATGTTTCTGGCTCTCATGGTAATAATTTTCAAAATCCAGCCTCTTTAGGTTAAGCTTTATGTAGATCATCATATCAGGTTAAACTGTTTCTATTCCTTTTCCATTTTGTCAACAGATTTATTTACCTGATTTGGTTGCCATAAACCTTCAACATATTTTTTCTAGAAGGCTATGGTGCTACAAAACTCTGCTGGTGTTTGTAGGAGTACTTCTCTTCCTTATTTAGTTGTAAGGAGTCAGCTTTAATAGTGATTGAGATTTGCTGACTCCATAGCATTGGTTGTTTTGTACCTATTCATAACTGAAGGATATTTCAGTGGATGGCTGTTAATTATCGCTGTGTACATGTGAACAAACCAATTTTTTGTTTCCCTTTTTTTTTTTTTTTTTGCAGATAACAGTACAGACTTCTGGGCAACTGATGTGAAATGGTTTTCATTACTGGAGAGCACAAACTGGCTAGAAATAATCAGGTTTGCTGTATCTTCAGTTTTCTGTGTTTCAAATTGTCGGTAATTGCATTTGTAGTGGATTTTCTAGCTAGTTTCTTGAAACTGAATCACATTCTTTACTGCCAGTAGGAAAAAAATTTAAGACAGGCTTATGGTCCCATTTATATATATCTTACTTCTGCAACTTGAGACAGTTTTTAAGTTTTTAATGTGTTTTTAACAGTGCAGACTTAGCAGTGTTAAGCTGTCCACTTTAAAGAATATGAGAAGTGTCAGATCATTCCAATCACAGTTCTTCCAGAGAGCCAGTCAAAAATACAGATCAAATAATTTCCATCCTGCACTGTCACCTTCTTTCCAAACTCAAGAATCCTGTTTGTTTCTTGCATGAAACTATTCTGTGTCTGACTGGCCTTGCCATTCTTCTCTGTATTCTCTACTTCTGTAATGTCCTTTAGGATGAGATGAAGTTCAAGATGTTAGCCCACCAATTATAAAAGGACATTTCTTCTCAGTTTTGTCCCCCTGCTGTGCTGATTGTTCTTTAAGTTCTCTTTTCTTCTTTCAGCAGTGCACAGTGAGTAAGTGTTGGAATGGTGTTGGCTAGCTTAAGGCTTGTTGTAGTGGAATGTTGAGGAGTTTTGTTTTCAGTGTTACTTTGTGCTAGCTTTATTTTATTCTGTGATCAGCTAATTACCATGGGGTGCTTCTGCAGTCAGCTCCAGTCCCTTCTGGTCTTAATAACAACCACTAAATATTGATAGTTATTAACTCATTAATCCTGAATTTAACTGTGTGTGCTTATTGAAAGGTTCTAGTGAAGACCATGTATGTTGAGAAATTCTTTGATGTAACCACGATCACAAGTAGTTTAAAGTAAAAGCCAGGCTGGGTTCCTATCCTTAGGTTGTTTTGAGACTGGTCATTTCCATACTTGGATCCAGTTAGTTCCTGCATGAGCCTCTTCTTGTCTTTTGCAGTTTATAGGAATGCCTTGTCACATGTTCTAGATGACAGAACAAAGAAGAATCTGACAGCTCCACACTTAAAAAATAAACTGTCAGCCTCTATTAGTGACCTAAGATATTGCAAGAATCCTAATTTGTGTGCAGGCCTTTGCTAAAACTAACTTATTTCATGAAGATCTAGAAACCAACAGTGTTACAATTTGGTTTTATGGGATCTGTTATTCCACTCAGTCTTCCTTGTGTAATAATGTTCTCTGCATAACTTTTGTCTGAGTGTTTACAAGAGCTGATTGCTCATCCTTCCCTCTGCCTCTTAAAACCAGATTTTGGAAGAAATGTTGTGTATAGTACATTAGAACATGAATGTGGTGATGTGGACTCTTTCCAGGATAAAGATCTGGTTCTTAGCAATTGCAGTACTTCAGTGTGTGATGGCTGCTGTTCATCCAGAATAAAGTATTGTATCATAGCAACTGAAAATGCATGGTTAATGGCCACATAAAATGTTCTTGAAGCTAAGCAGCTCTTCATTTACACAAACTGAGCGTGGGTTTTGTGTTTTAAAGAACTAGTCAAGTTTCAAGTATGGCATTCTAACCCTGTCTAGGGGAAACTAATATAAGAAACTTCACTCAACTTTTCCTGTACCAAAACAGGAGAGTCTTGAAGAAAGCAATAGAAGTTGCTGAGTGTCTGGAAATACAGCATACGAATGTTCTCCTCATAGGTAAGAATTTAATGAAATAGTCCTATATATTGATTTGTTTAAACTCATTTTGAAGTAGCTTAAGCGGTAAGTTTATAATTATGGTAGAAACTTGTTAAAATTCATACAGCACTCAAGTAAGACACCTAAATCTCTCACACTCCTGGAAATGCTTGCTATAGTTAAAGAAAATATGGTAAGCACAGTTCCAGGATATGAATGAAAAAGCTGCTGACAAATTGGCAGGAGAGTCTTGCATGAAGAAGAGGTAACATTCCTGTTTCCCAGTTTATTTTATTTAAGGTTTCCTATGCCTTTTGCTATACTTTAAGGGGCAGAGAAACCATATCTACACAAAGGACCTTATGGAAAGCTTGCAAAATAACCTTTATATTTTCTACATACATGCTGGATATTCTGCAGGCTCTTTATTAAAAATTCATGGAAGAATATGCTTACTGTAAACATGCTGAGCAGTTTATTTTCCTAGACTTGAGTAATCACATGTAAAACCAAACCTAAAGTTAACCATTAAATGACTCTTGGATTGGTAATTTAGTTAGGTTTTTCACACATACTGCCATTTGAGAAACCTATCACGGGAAAGAGGTGTTTTCTGGAGGCACCTTTTGGAAAGGTGAAGAATGTATGTTGCATGAGGATGCAGTTTCACACCTTGTGAGAAGAGGGGTGGAGGATAGGAAAGATAAGGACAAATAGCTGGGCTGAGGGGCAGTGTGTTCTTGTGGGAGACTGAACGGCACAGGGCAAGTTACAGTAGTAAAGGTTGGGGCTTGCAGGTTTTATTGTCAAAGTACTTTCCTAGGATAAGTGTGTAAGTAACCTTAAATTTGGAATCATAGGTTATCTTCTCTTGGACTTGCAAAAATGTCTGTGCTGCTCTGATCTTGAAATACAATTTCGTTTATGAGAACGTGGCAATGCTTTGCTTTCCTACACAAAGTTTGAGGAATGGCTCTGTACAAAATGTGGTTTCTGTTCTCCCTTGTAGAAGAGACTGCCACTGATCTGTGCTGTGTAATCTCGAGTCTGGTTCAAGTGATGATGGATTCATACAGCAGAACAAAGTCAGGGTTTCAGAGCCTTATCCAGAAGGAGTGGGTGATTGGAGGACATTGCTTTTTGGATCGCTGTAACCATTTACACAAAAGTGAGAAAGAGGAGGTATGATTTTTTTAAATTGCTTTACTTACTATTTGTAAGTTGACTCAGCATGAGGAGGGATTTAGCTGTTAGTGCAGAAGTTCTAGTTACTCTGAAGATCTTTTGTGTTCTGTTTTATGCATTGATGTTTGTACAGTGTCACTGGTTTTGCTATTTAGAGGTCAGCTATGGCTGTATTACTGAAGAGAACAAATGTAAAATTTCCTAGTATTGGAGTTTTTCTGAAAGTCGTGTCTTATGCCCTTGAAAATTGTGTTAAATGGTAGTAACATCCATAGAAATAACTCAAGTTAATTGCCTATTCCTGTCACACATGGAGATCAACTTTATACTATCTTACTTTGGAACTAGATCAGATTGCTATTTGAGTGGAAGTATAAGGTGTAAACTGACTAATTCTGATAAGAATTGCTATAAACTAGTTTTGCATTACCACCTTTGAAAGGCTGCATAGTGGCAGCTTTCGGAATAGGAAATGCTCGTCTCTTCTGTCAGTAATTGGCCAAGGGTAGCTCAGATAATACTTCAGATCTCAGACAAATATATATGCAGCAGTTCTGTGGTTAATCAGGCTTCTTGCCTTAAGACTTGTATTTGGAGACACTACGTAATATAAAATAAATAGTTTGCATGGTGGAACAAAAACTTTTTTTTAAACTGATGAAAAATTTTCTTTACTTAGGCTCCTGTTTTTCTGCTTCTGCTAAATTGTGTTTGGCAGCTAGTACAACAGTATCCTCCAGCATTTGAGTTCACAGAAACTTATTTGACTGTCTTGTCAGACAGCCTTTATGTGCCTATTTTTAGCACTTTCTTCTTCAACTCTCAACATCAAAGAGACACTAATAAGGTAAGGGTTTGGTATTTTGTGGATGCAGTGTGTTGGAGAATGCGTTTGACCAAAAAACAAGGAACACTCAAAAAAAGCTGATTCCCAACACACCTTTTTCCTTACTCATTGAAGTGCCTTGAAGGGTGAACGAGAGCAATTTTGGCTTTAAGGAGTCAAGTTCATGACTTAGGAGTTCATGATGACAGAAGGAATACATTACCTGTAATATGCAGCTGTAGTGTCAGGTTTAGTGCCCTTCAGTGAAATTGGAGCTCCTTAACCTACAAGGAATATCTAGCTGTCTGGCAGAATAAGTTATCTATGAAATTCTTGTATAGTATATTCTGTTGTATGCCAAAATCAACATCTCCTGAATGTTGATTTATGTTTGGTTCATGCTCTTCTCTAGCCTAAGAGGCTTGGAGCAATGGGAGTATCCTCTGCAAGGCTGCACAGAGACCAAAGGAGAAAGTGACGATTACTATCTTTCACACAAATAAACTGTTGAACACAAAATCTAGGCCAGTAGCACTGCATGACAGCAGTTAGAGCTTTTGGGGTTTGGAATACCAACAGGCCCCCTGTATTTAAAGAACCCAAGTGTCAAAACTTTTTTTTCTGAGAATATTTAACTTTATTTTCATCTGTGAAAGTCTGATTGCACTGTTGTTCAGTTATTGAATACATAAAAAGCACGAGTGTTACTGCAACTCTTTGGCCATTTTTCTGAAAAGCCAGTTTCTTAACTTTACCTTGACTTGGTCAGAATTCCCTTCTAGCAGTATTAAATCTGACCTGTTTGTTTTGGCAGAGTGGGGAAAGCCTCAAGACACAAAGTGGTCCTTTCAGATTCCTTACTGTGTGGGACTGGTCTGTGCAGTTTGACCCCAAGGCCCAGGCTTTTCTGAACAACCCTCTTTATGCAGAGAAACCAAAACCAGATAGAACTCAACGGAAGACTGCACGGTTCAAAGTAAGATATGTGCTGCTAAACTGTTTTTTTTTTTTAATTCTAGAAATATTTTGCACATCTCTCATTTCAAATGTACTCACAGTGAAAGTGCTGGTGCAGATTTTTTAAATTGACAAAATACATGTATAGCTTAGACACACCTGGTATTAAGAACCCAGTTTGCATCCACCTCAGTTGTAAATAACTCTTTTACAGTTCACAGTCATGAAGTTAGGGATTCTTTTTCTTCATACTTCTATGCAAGTCTGTTGGTAAGTCACGAGGTTTAATATTCAGGTGAGTTGCAGTGATGTGTTTGAAGGAAGTTCATTTAATTGTTCCATGGAGTACCTGACTGAATTACATAGATTTGTGATTGCCTCCCTAATTTTGTTTGAGTGTAACTGGTGTGTGTGTGTGCACTTGAAGTAGGAGGGAGACCAACAACAGCAAAAAAACTGTCTGGAGTATGGAGGATTATGAGAGGACCACCTCATTACTGGCATGTAGCACTAACTCAGGGGAAGATTTTTGGAGTTGCCTCTTTCTATTGCAATTCATTATTAAATTCTGTCCTGTATAAAGCATTCTCATGTGAGACACTGCCAGTATGATCTACACCATTAATCTGAGATGCGATGAGGGACCACTGGATAAAAACCTGTAAATAAAGTGCTCTCTGATTTCTAGCTAGCTTAAACTAAACATGGACATTTGCAATACTTGAATGTAAAAAGGGTTTGGCTTTTTCAAAGAAAATTGCTTTATCAGTATTACTTTTGGTTAGTGCAGGGAAGGAAGCTGGCAAGACTCAGTATGCTCTGTGAAGTACTTGATGTATTGAAAAGTAACAATTTAAACACAGACACTGCTTTTCTATATAGTTTAAGTGACTATTGCTTGCAAGAAGTTTCTGAATATAGCTTTTTCTTCCTCTTAAAGCTGCTTTCTGAAGTCCCATTCCATTAATATTTAACTAAGTATTTTCCTTTTTTTCCTCTTAAAGCATCAACGGCAACTTTCTTTGCCACTGACACAGACAAAGCCTTCCACGAAGAGAGGATTTTTCAGGGAGGAAACAGATCATTTAATTAAAAACATTCTGGGTAAAAGAATTGGCAAGTTCATAAATTCTTCAGATGAGCCCCCTAACAGCTTAAGGGAGTTTTATGATAGCTGGCATAGCAAACCTGTCGACTACCATGGTCTTCTGTTGCCACGCATCGATGGCCCCGAGATCAAAGTTTGGGCACAGCGTTACCTGCGATGGATTCCTGAGGCCCAGCTTCATGGTGGTGGAACAATAGCTACAGCTGCCAAGATTTTGGACTTGATGGAGGAAGTGCAAAGCCTGCAGGTGAAAATGGATGAAGAACGCAGTCAGGCTGTTTCTGGAGACTTACATTCTGTTCCCATGCTGAGAAATTCTGCCCGTTTGTCATCCTTGTTTCCATTTGCTTTACTGCAGAGACAGTCTGTCAAACCAGCTTTACCCACTAGCACCTGGAAAGACTTAGAAGATGAAGATGACTTGGTCAAGAGGGATGATGAATTCGTAGATCTAAGTGGGGATATGTTATAACGTTTGTAGATTACAGTATGGATTGTATGTGGCTAAGCACTGAGTTTTAAATGTTGTGCTGTATCCTCATATAAGGAACTTGAGCATCTTCAAACTGTTTAATGAGTTTGTGAGGTTAAAAATCCCTGATTGGAAAAAACTACTTGCTGTAATTAACTGAACATGTTTTGAACTTCCATTTCACTCTAACAATATTTATTGCAGAAACATATTTTTAGCATAGATGTAATAAAAATGGGAGTCTTGGCTGGAGTAACCATATGGCCACTCTGTTAAAATAAAGAAATGCAGCAAAAGAGTACTTTCTGTTCTAAAGGTGGAATGTAAAATGCATATGGCAACAAACATCCTTTCTTAACAGAACATCTCTTTCCCCTTACACTAAGAGTACTGGGGTGGAGTACTATGATTTGCATTTTCCCCCCACACGTAAACAGTGAAAGATGCAACTAACTGTGCACTCACAAATCACTCATTGGCAGTTGAGGAATACTCTCGTGGTCACCAGGGGTTTTCTGTCTGCTGTTGGATAAACAGAAGTCATGTGTTTGCCCCTTCCCCATTGTCAGTGTTGGTCTGTGTGGTGTCACGGTCACAGGTTGGCTGCTCTGAGCCTGTGCATGCACTTATCTCAAGGGTCAGATGCAAGAGCTTAATGACACATTTCAAGTCTTAACGTATGGCTGCTGTGCTACATGCCCTTGCTGCCTTGGAATATTAAGTTTGCTCTTTATTTTGAGGAATGAGATTTCAATCTGCCATGGGGTTTTTTTCTCCTTTTGAGTGAGACTTTAATTTTAACTTCCCCCATTGATGCCAGTTGCCTTTAAGGCTTTCTGTAGCTTGCACTGAGACTCTCCACATAGCAGGGAAGACTTTATTCCTGTAGTCCTGCAGCAAAGCAGGATTTGCAGTCTGTTACCACTTGTCATGAGGTGGTGGTACAGCTTATGAATGTGCTGTTTATAGAACACTCGTGTCCTGTTGCTGGATGTTACAACAGTACCTCAGTGAAAAAAGCCATAAAGAAATGCCTGTTGACTTGGATCTACTGTGTGTATGTTATACAAATTTTTACTGCAAATAATTACCCTTTGTAAAGCTGAATATTATTTGACTGTCAGATGTGTTTTGAACCCTTAAATTCTGTAATATGCAAGAACAGATTCAAGTCCTAAAATCAGTTACACTGAGAGGTTCCACATTGAATATTTTTTCTGTTCTCATAAGAATTTAGAAATCCATGCTGGAAAACTTAGCTGGTGGATAAACTGTTGCTTAAATTTGATCAGCTCAGTGAAACTGGGGATATTAAACTTTTGTTACTGACTTATACTTCATACTGAGTTGTATTAATGTATAGCAACAATTCATCAGCAGCCCTCTAGAAATAAATTCTTATAACTGGGAAAGGGGAGAGCTTGATGCAGCTATGCCAAACTGAAGCTTCCCAACTCTTAATTGCCTTAAAGTCGTAGTGCAAGGACAATACTTGAGTTTGTAGTGTTTTATTTAAAAATACACTAGTACTTAATGCTTCTTCTGTGATATGTATGATCTTTACAGCTAGCACTTGCTTGAATGGGCTGTACAGCACCTTCCCTTCAGGCTGAGTTGTAATTCATGTGACTCATGTATGCAATAATATTTGCATGTTGAATTAGCAGTGTGTTATTACGGTAAAGAAATACTTGTCATTTTAAGGTCATCTGGGTTAAAGGGTGGGGTTTTTTAAACGCTGCCATTAAAAAAAGATATTAAAATGATTTTTCTATACTTTTGATCAAACTGTTGTAATATTTCAGTCATGGAGATTGCATATTTGTATTAAAGAACAGATGTTGGACATCTTATTTGTACATAAGTTATCAGAAATATATATAGAAGAGAAGCATATATCTGGAATTGAACATGGGAACAATTCTAATATAGAGTAAGTACCATTGTTGCTGGTTTTCTGCACTGAAGGATTGGAAATATACTTCATATTTTTGCTCCAGGCTTCTGTTTATACCTCCAAGTTCTAACACTGAATGCAAGCTAGCAGTTTTACAAGTTTTTATCTTCTTTTTTTCCTTCTTTGTGTTAAATACTGTTACTTCTCTCTAACAGGCTATTTGAAGAGTGTCAATAAAATATACTTTGAATTATTCATCCTGAAATAAGAATGTGTGTTTAAGGTCCACTTGGCAAGTGATGCACTAAAACACAGCAGACTTGACAATCTGCAATGGCAAGGCTTTTCTGGTTATATCCTGATTTTACATTCTGTTATGGGGAAGCTGCACAGTTTTGATCTGGCTGTACTTCTGGAAAGATGCCACCAGTACAGAAGAGAGGACAGTTCAGTGCAGTGAAGCAGGATGGCTGTGGGAAGTTAAAGGTGATCTAGAAATTGTCTGCTGAGTGTCTGTATTGGGGGGGTTATTAAAGAGTGTTTGTTTCTGTCTTAGCAATGTATTTCCTCCATGTCCAGGGTGCAGTTTGTTCTTGCATTGTTACACTACGTAACTTCTTGTAATTGCCACATGGGGGTGCTTCTCAAATCAGATGTGTGTTTGAGATGGACTGAGGTGGCCACAGTAAGCCGTGGAGTACAGATATAAAAATTCCACTGTTTTCAAGACACTACAGCTTGCTAGCCTGGTCAAAGGCAGCACTAGTGCAAATCACACATTAAAAACCCATGAGCGTTACAAGACTGCGCCAGCCTTGTTCTCGAAGCCCCGCACAGCAATAGCTGTGGGTCACGTTGTACCACAAGGTGTGCCTCTGCCTCACCCACACCTGCTAAAGACCAGCAATTGTACTTTGACCACTTGGCTTTGATTTAGGACTGTATTCACTATTGAAAAGGTTCAGCTATTGATGTGCAGCAGAAAGAAATGCAAACATGTACTTCATTAAGGTGCTCACAGCCAGCTTGCCCTCCTGGCCTTTTGCTCCAGCTAAAGCTTTTTCCATTTGTGCTTGAAGCACAGGAGCTTAACTTCTTCCAGAGGTCCGTGAATACTTTCTGCTGATGACTTCTTACAATGGATTAATTTTGTTACAGCAGAGGTCACCTTCATTCTAAACTACCTGGAGACCTCATGCAGTATTTATGGCTGGGTGCTTCTTTACAAAGAGCTAGGTTTTGCATAAAACACTCTTTAAAAATCGTGTTAAGGACTTCATTTTCTGAGACAGGGAAGAGATTTGAGTAGTGAACTTAGCTGAGTCTGAAAAGAGCATTTGTGTACAGGACTATACATTCTCTTCCAGGGTGAACTGGGGAAGTGGAAGGGGCAAAACCCTTCTTAGAGTCCTGCGTCCTTTTTCTTGGTTTGTAATAAAGTCAACATGACAAATGCTTTTTGCCAGCATTTGTAGGATGGCAGAACTTGGTGGGATAATAGAGTTAACTTGGAGAGGAGTGGACACAGAAGATAAGGAAAGCTGATACTTGAGCTGAAGAGACAGTTCTGTGGGGAGGGCACCACCCTGGTGAGTACAAAGGCAGTAGCAATGGGGTTCCAAAGCCTGTGTTAGAAGAACATGGGCAGACATTTACACACAGTTCTGAGCACCAGAGGACTCCCTCTGCCTGGGAGGTAAGTTCGACTGGGATAACAGCTTTAAATGTGCTGTGGAGGCTGAGAAGATGTAATAGAGGACTGCTACTATCCTGGCAGGTGTTTGGATGGGCAGTGGATGCTCAGTGCTGCCGTGGCTTGGCTGTTGTGCAGCCCTGTAGAACTGTAAATGCTGGTGCTCAACTGCAGCATGTTACTCTGCTTCCAGCAAGCATTTGGTTTCCCTGGTTTTCAAGCAGCAACCCAGTAAAATTAAGTAGGCACTTAACTTAATGTTATCCCTCAAGGCTTAAAGCAAGTGAGCAGTGAATAAGACACGCCTAGGAAACGCATTTGTAAATTTACTTTGTGAACAGCAGATCTAGGAAGGCTGATTTCCTGTGGCCTTGGCTTGCTTGGCCATACCACTCAACCTTGCCCTTTCTTCTGGCATTTCCTGCCCTTGCTCATGCCAGAACATCTTCAGTTTCATCCCTGTTCCTAAGTTATGTACTGTTCCAGCAGTTTATAGGTATGTCACTGCTGACTTGCTGGGCAACTCAAACTCTGTGACTTGGTTCCTGGGGGACCAGGTAAATGCTCATGACTTGGCATGGCCTGGCCACATGGCCTGCAGATTGCCTGTTAGAATCTAGCAACTTCTGAAATAATTGTTTGTCAAATACCATCAAAATTATTTACTGGTTTTCAAAGCAGATGGGTGGATGGAACATTGATTAGATGCCCTGTGTTGTTAGTAAGGAAATCAGGGTAGAAGAATGCAAGAGAAACCTCTGTACCTGCATTTCAGGCATGATCCAAATCTGCAGTTCTCAGGCTAAAAGCAATGCTTCACTCGAATAGGAAAATCTGCCCATTTACATCAAGCCAGTCATCCCAATTTTCTCTTAAAGCAACTTTTTTTTTTTTTTTTTAATATCTTGAAGTTTGTCTGTTTCTAGGTCCTGAAATAAAGTTTTTGTTATACTGTAGGAGCCAAAATTCGGTCTATGGAACCACTGAATCTCCTGGAAACCATCTGATACTTCTACGAGTTCTGAAACTTAAAAACCTTATTGTTATTGCTATCTGAAGAAAATTTCCAATTAAGAATAGTAACACTACTAGAACTAATGTATGGTTCTGCTAATAGAGTGTAAACCTTGAAGTCTTCTTAAGACTTTTAAAAGTCAGAACTCCGTGAGCTCACTTTGCAATCAGTGGGACTAATTTCCTTTTGTTTTAGAGACATTAATTGAAAGTATGTTTATGCATGAATGTGATGACAGAGATGCTAATTTTATGGAGAGGGTTTAAGTGCTCATTGCTTTATGTTTTGGTGATGTAAGAATATATTTCCTCTCTCACCCTGACCCTAATTCATAAATCAAAATGGGATGTTCCTCACCACCTTCCTTGAGTTCACTGTACACACGAACCCAGTTTGTTTCCTATAAGGCACTTCCTGTATTTTCCAATTTTCCATCCCAGACTTTCCACTGTGGATTAACCATTAGAAAATATTCTTGCTTTTCTGATGATTGTTCATTTGACTTTGAAAAAGACTGGTATAAATAGGTTTTATACCTTCCAGCTGTACTTAGTTTTTCCTGTTGCAGGAGGTTGGAATATTTAAAAGCCAGACAAGAAGTACCACAGATGACTCAAACAGTTCTTGAAGTACAAGGTCTCTTACTTCTCTGCCAATACAGAGTGTGGTCGTTCTGGAAGTTGTCATGTTGCTGTCGTTGTCGTTGTTGTTGTTGTTGTTATTATTATTATTATTATTATTATTATTATTATTATTATTATTATTATTATTATTATGTAGAGTGAGTAAAATCCTCCTGCACAGCACTTTTTCACAAACAAAAACTGCATCAAAGAAAAAGCAGGGGCAATAATCCCAAAATGTGTTTTCTAGTGCAGCACATCTGTAGACTCAGCACTTTGCCGTGATGGTGCCTGCACAAGAGACAGCAGGATGATGGTCTGTCCTCCCAGCAGGTTTGGGATTGGGTTACACTCAGTGTGCAGCAAATGCAGGGAGCTGCCAGAGGGAGTCCTGCTAATCTCTGCCCAGCAGTGCCCTCTCACCATTGCTGCTTGCCAGCTGATTATATGGAAATCAGTGTTTTGCTTTTGTGAATTAGCTCCCCATCAGATCAGCTCTCTGATCCAAATCACTCAGTGGGGATGCAGGGGAAACAAGAGAAGCAGATTGTTTGAGGATGCCCCTCTCACTTGGCAGCCTCCAGTCGGAGCAGATGGGCTGAAAGGTGGAACCACAGGTGCAGGAAAAGTCACTCTCCAGCTGCTGTGCTGCTGAAAAAGAGAGAAATCCTGGGAACCACCTCTAATGTGCAGTGAGCTGAATGCTGTAAATAGCACGCATGGCCAGCTCCAACAATTTAACACTTCTGAGGGAAAACAAAAAGACAGGGAAGAAAAATACACAATCCAAGCCAGCTGTGTTTTGAGGTTGCCTGTAGAAGCCTTACAGGATGATTTATAATCCAGTTGCATTGGATCTGACCTGTTTGCCACAGCAGGAAGGTAGGTAAGGTGAGCAAACCCAGTGAATTCAGTCTATGGCCATCAAATGTGTTCTGATGCTCTTCAGGCCTGTAGTTCCTTAGGCTGTGCTTTGGTAGGGCTGGCAGAATCTTAAATACCATCACTGGTATTTATGCCTGGGCCGTGAGTAAGCAGTGACTGAGGGCAGCTACTGAAAAGTAAATCATGTTCTGACTTGTAATTTAAAAACAGCCATTGCTCAGAAAGTGGGTTTGGATTCCTGGTGCATTCCTGCTGTTCTCTTCAAGCTTCAGCCACACATAGGTGAGCTGATTGGTTACTCTCCCACACTCCTTTAGCATATTTTACTTACTTACTTCTCATTTGTATTTAGATTTAGATTCTGCTCTGCCTATAATCTGCCCATTATCTCTCTCAGGTGTAGAATCTAGTACTTTCTGTAATTTTCCATGAAAATGTATCTACCTAATGTTGTTCTGAAAGCAATGGTCCTTTTTATGCTTCAAATTATAGCTGAATAGCTGTCTGGCAGAAATGATGATAAAAAGGGCAAGTTAGTGAAATGAAATACAGTAATAGTAAAACCATTACTCAATGGCTTGGTATTAAGTAGAGGCTGCGTGAATATGGCAAACGTCTGGAGTTCTGCAGGCAATAATGTATGCTAGAAACAGCTGAAACAGAATTACCAGGGACCCAGAATGACTTAGGTAGCAGGAAATGACTGAACATAAACTTTTTAGAAAATCTTTGGGTCTTATTAAAGTAGTAATAGCAAGTTGCTGACACTAATATTCTGTCTAGGCTGATGGACATCCTTCTCCTCCTTGAACACTTTCCCTCTCAGTTATTAATATACAATTTGCTGCTTTCCATCTCCAGCCTCAGAAGGCAAATATCTCCACAGCAGCAACACACTGAGGGAAAAGTTGACTGACATCTTTGCATTTATCAGAGGAGCATTGTAAATGGCTGCTCCCTGCCAAGAAATTTATTTTGAAAAGTTACATTTGATCAGTAAAAAAACACCCGAGTGTGCCAAACTAGTGTTGAAAAAAGGTAGATTTAACCATAGGACTGAAAAGGAATTCTTTAATACATCTGAACTGAAGAGAGGGAAGAAGAATTAACTCTTTCCACGGACAGGTGGGGGAAAAGAGACACAGGCTGGCTGCGTCCCTGCAGCCCCTGGGGTTCCACAGGGGAGCAGAGATCCACCTGCAGCCCCTGGAGGAGCCCACACAGAGCAGGTGGGTGCCCAGAGGAGGCTGTGACCTGAAGGGAAGCCCGTGCTGGAGCAGGCTCCTGGCAGGACCTGTGGGCTGTGGAGAGAGCAGCCCGTGCTGGAGCAGGATTGCTGGCAGGACTTGTGACCCCATGGGGACCCACAGTGGGGCAGCTGCTCCTGAGGGACTGCACCCTGTGGAGGGGACCTGTGCTGGAACATTCCATGAAAACTGCAGCCTCTGGGAAGGACTCACCTTGGAGAATTCCATGGAGGACTGTCTCAGTGGAAGGGACCCCACACTGGAGCAGTGGAAGAGTGTGAGGAGTCCTCCCCATGGGGAAGGAGCAGCAGGGACAACCTGTGACGAGCTGATTGCATCCTCAATTCCCTTGTGCCATTGGGGAGGGGAGGTAGGAAACCATGAACAAAACTGAGCCTGGGAAAAGAGGGGGCATGCCCTCCTCGTGCCCCAATGGAGAAGGCCTTTTTAAACATTCATTCTTATTAATCTACTCTGACTTAACTGGCAGTATGTTGTGGCTAGCCAGCCGAGGCCAACCCACCACGAACACTTAAACACAACTGCACGCTTTAACAGCATCTCTTCAACTGTATGAGCTTTATGAAAGCCTTTACAGTAGGATTTTCAGTCCCTTTAGGTATGGCTGAGTTTAAAAGGTGTTTACAACATATTTCATGAGTCTCTATTAGCATTTTTTTCAATTAGTTTAACTATTGGTCTGCCAGCAGGGACCACCCAGGTGGCCACGCTTGCTGGATGATCTTGCTCAGTGAGAATCACCCACTGATTTGTATCTCCCAAGCCTCCTGAATGTCTCCCTAGGACTCCTAGGAGAAGATAAGTTGGTAATTAATGCAACAACTATCTCAGCGTGGCCACCACCAAATCCTCTGCTGAGCTGTGGCAGTCTAAGCAGTCTGTCTCATATGGGGCAGGGAGTAGCTGTGCCACCACTCATTAGCGACTTTGGTGGGCCAATTCAATCAGATTTTTGAGATGAATTTGGGGGCAGGGAGGAGCATGAAGTGAAGAACTGCTCTTGAGAGGAGAAGCCTTGCAAAATGGTGCTTGGGTCAGGTGCTGGCTCAAAGAGCTGTGTTAAAGAAGCCGTCCCCAGCTGTTTGAGTTATCCTGTGCTCCAAGCAGCAGGGCTTCTTACATTTTTGTAAATAAACCAAACTGCATCAAAGATGCTTTATACCTGACTGGGGTAACCAATTGGACACTGAGCTGGCCAATTGCCCAGATCCTGAAGAAGGGAAACTAGCAGATGAAGCAGAATTTGGAATCTTGATATTTTTAATTGCTGTCAGCTGTGCTAAAGAGCCATAGTAAAAAGTATTTTTGAAATTTTGAAATAGTTTCATCTGCCTCTGTATTTTCAAATTTTAGAGTAATTTCTGTGCAACATCATCTTTCAAAACAAACATGCCAATGGAAAGTGGTAAAAATTTTTTCTTCCCTAAACAGTCTTGGTCCTTCATATTCTATGCTATATTTCCTGATGTTAATGGTAAAATGAAGTCCTTGGTACTCTGTGCTTGAAGCACGCCTTCATAAAAATAGTTTACCAAAGTTTTACCTCCCATGCAGCAGTATAGCTAAGAGCAACGTGGCCTTGCAAAGCATCAGAAATAGCTCCTGACATAAAACAGGAGGTCAGAAACACTTAGCACTTTGTATTAACCTTGTGTTAATAATGAAGAACAAACACATATTCACACATGATATTCATATCTGAGGCCAGTTTATAACCTTGGGGTTATGCAGATATAAGCAATGCTTTGGTTTTGGCTGCAGGATGTTTATGACTGATGGTGAAGGGTCAAGTTGGTTCTCCAGTTCCAGGCTGAGCTTGCAGTGAGGGAAACAGAATACATTTGATTTAAAGAAGAAGGAAGGTCCTAATTTTGGGTTTGGGTTTTTTTTTCAGAGGTGTGTTTCAGAGTGGGACCACGCTTCCAGGATAAGGAGTGCTTTCTTTGCTTTGGCTCAGTACCTGGTCCTGCTCTTCTGCCCTGAGCAGTGGGAGATCACCTTGCTGGGTTTCAGCCACAGGTGTATTTTGACCATTAAAGTCAGTAAAAGTTTGTGTCTTCTGCTCATGCATTTGCTCTGCTCATGCATTTCTTGCTTGGGTTGGGCTTTTTTAAAACTTTCTTTCTGAAGGGCTTAACTGTGGAGTAAATAGCTGTTAATTAAAACCACTGTTTTATCCCTTGGCAAAGAGAATTAAGCTGGTACCTAAATAAATATTAGGGAAAACACTTAGTGAGAAAAGGCCACACATACCAAAGTAGGACACTTTGATGCAGATGGCTGACTCATCAGCGTGACTTATTCTGTTAAATATGGAAAGCTCAGATGTCATTTGTTGTACCTTAGCAAGAGCAGGAAGAGATACTTTTTTTTTCTCCTTCCAAAGATGTCTTGTAAACCAGGCA
Organism: Tychaedon coryphoeus; assembly: GCA_013398595.1. Classification (NCBI taxonomy): domain Eukaryota; kingdom Metazoa; phylum Chordata; class Aves; order Passeriformes; family Muscicapidae; genus Tychaedon; species Tychaedon coryphoeus. Next base: position 613,415 of record WBND01000571.1, on the reverse strand, counting down.
GAGATCTTGATTGACTGTCTATGCAGGTGAAAACACAGATACACTGCAGCTCTTCTCATTCCTCTGCTGCAGTCATGGGCATCCCTCACAGATGCATTCCTGTTGTCTGGAGGTTCCTGCACAAAACCAGGA
>WBND01000571.1:563351-589760 GCA_013398595.1 Tychaedon coryphoeus | reverse complement strand
TTTATGTTGCTACCCCCAACTGAGCGTGTGAGTGTCTCTATGCAAAAGTAATGAAAGTAACAGCAAAGTCCAGCAAGTATGGGAAGTCTAGTTTTTAAATTTTATCATTCATCATCTAGGTAGAGCTTGTTGCAATTGTTTTTCCTAAAATGCTATACTTCTAGAGACCAGGGTACCTGTAAATTCAGAATTTACTGTTTGCTAATGTGAAAGCTTTCTTTAACCTGGATTCTGTTTCCTAGATGAGAGACCCAGAAGCTAAGGATTTGATGTCTTCTGACAAGACTAAGGTGTATTACCTTGGAGCTGGGACTCCTGAATTCCTCAGGAGTTATAATTGTTCACTTCTTTCTGTTAGTTGGCCAGCTTCCCTTGAGCTGCCATGGAAAAAGTTTAACCAACGTTTTATTTGTTTTATCTGTACATGAAGTTTCAGAAATTGCATTATTTATCAAATTTCAAAGTCCTTTTGATGTATCTTTCATAAAAGAAAAATCTGGAATTTCTTGAGAACAGGAATTCAGGGGTTTGGGTAGCTGTAGTGGTATTTCTCCTTTAGAACTTTCCTTCAATTGTGTGGTTTATTTCTGTTGTTTAGTATAGCTGTTTTAGTTTTGTCTTTTGGTAGACGGTGCTAGGTGAGGGTCTGAGGGTACTATTGAATGTAAAAAGAAAAAGCTTTTAGTAAGAGAAGCATAGACTGAGCAGTGTTATGTGCATTATCCCAGAGAAACTTCTGTTGAGGTTCTTCATAAATGTAAATTGAATCTGAGTCAGGGCCAAAACTTCAACCTTACAATGACCTGTGATACTAAATATGAGGCTGTGTGGTTCTGGGCCTGAGGGACCTGTCATGCTAAAATAAAGAAATACTTAATTTTTTGGCAAGTAGGCATCAGTAACCCACAAGTTATCTTCACATAAGATTGCATTTTTAAAAGAAGCTGACTTTCAATTGCAATGGCTCTGTGATCTGCAAAGTAATCTGCAATGGCATGAGACTCCTTGGTATAAAATGCATTGACAGGTACAGTCTGTGTTCTGTAAACAGCTGCCCTTAACCCCGTGAGTTAAACACGTATTTATTTATATTACTATGTATTTTGTTTACCGTGTGTTTTGAAGCCTCAGAGTTGTAACTGTGCAAGCATTTTTCTTTATTTTCTCTTGAATCTGAGGTATTTTCATGGATTTTTTTCTCTGCCCTTCTCCTTTCTTGTCTGTGCCAGGTATAGTAGAACTGCTATTCACCTATTCTGAGTTAACTGAGGAAGTGGAGAGAGAATATATATTTCTGTAGTGGGAATAGATTTTGAGCAACTCTGACATGAAAAACAAAATGTTCTTGTGTAAAGGATTACCCAGTCTTTTCTGAGTCTTTTGTTCTATGTTTTATTAAGAATTTTTTTTCTTTTATTTTCTTTTTTTTATTTTCTTTTTTTTTTTTTTTTTTTTTTTTTTTTTTTTTTTTTTTTTTTTTTTTTTTTTTTTTTTTTTTTTTTTTTTTTTTTTTTTTTTTTTTTTTTTTTAATCCATCAGGGATTACTTCTGTTTACATAAACATGAAGTGACATCTACAACTTAATTGCAATTTTGCACTGCTACTGCTGGGTAACTTTAAATTGCACTTGGGAAACAGAAAATAATGATGTTCATTTGGTGGGGCCTTTCTGTTTGGTTTTTTTTAGTTATTTTTTGTTCGTTTCAAATAGAGTTAATGTGACAGTAGCCTGGAAGGTGTGAGAGTTGTTGCTCTGTGAAGATTGGCTGTTTTGTGCCTAAGTGAAATGATTTTGAAGTTTTTTGCAAGTCTTAGAGCAGCCTTAATTATGTAGAAATCACTACCATCCTTGGCACCAAGTATCTTCAGGCACATCTGATCAGGTTTGTCTTCTCACTCTGATTTTTTAATGTATTTAGGACATTATGGTGGTCGTGACTGCAGTGCCCTGTTGGATCAGAGGTAGTGTGTTAGCAATCTTTTTTAAAGAAAAAGAAAATTGAATAACCTTTTGAATTTTAAAATCTCTCAAGTAACTTAATGGCTCTAGAGAGACTAAGTAGAATCAGGAAGTGAAAAGTAAGGTAGTTTTGGTAATTAGCCTTTGTTATACAATGGACTGTTTAATAGATGGGAGTTTCAAGTGATTAATGAATAACTGAACTGGAATACCTGTGTGAGCTGGAAATGGGTAAAAGGCAAGGGAATAGGAGAAAGTGAATAAATGTTGTAGGAGCTGGTGGGAAAGAAATGGCCTAATGAACATGGATTTCAAATAACTTATTCTTAAAGTGGAAAGGAGATCATAGTCTCAGCTCTGTGCTTTGCCATACCTATGTGGAAAGTCCAAGCTTTCAAATTTAATATGGTAACAAGTATTTGATATAAACTTTATTCTCATTTCCCTTAATGCTTGTCTAGCAAAACTAGTTTTTAGCTGAAAGTTTCTAGGTCAGGTTTGATGAAAAACGCTTTTGTGCTGTGTTTGTGTAAATAAACATGACAGTTGTAAACAGTCTTTTGATCTTTGAGTCATTGTAGATTTAAAATTTTGTCTTGCAAGCTATTCATAGCTTAAAGTGCTATTCTAGTGTGATTGCTGTCAGATAAAAATAATCTTCTGCTTTGTAAGTCTTAACCCCTGCTGCTTAGCAACTTTAAGGAAATAAGTATTTCTTTGAGTTAGAAAGTTTGTGAAGCTGTAAGACTTGCAGAAAGATGGATAAAGTAAAAATACTTGGTATTGTATTTGTGAGAAATGAAGTGCTGTTTAAAAGCATTAAATAGTAGAATGAGTTGCATTTCTGAATAGTGGTGTTTGAACTTCAGTCAAGTGTTTTGAGACTGCTAGGAATTTGAAATAAATGAATGGTTTTAAAAACTGCATCCCTGTCCTGTTCCATGTGCTGTAATGAGCAGTGGCCAGGTCACATTCAGGAGAGGGTGGGGTCAGGATGACAATTCCCTCAGTGAACATTGACTTCATCGTGGTCCACATATGGTTTAGAGATCCTTTGCTGTCTGTTAAACTTCATTATTGATCTTGTTTTTTAGAGGATTTTTAAAAAAACTTCTGCCTTCTGGTTAAAACAGTTGAGTGGAGAAACAGAAAAGAAATTGGCTACTGATTACTAACCTATGAGCTAGCTTTGTTTTTTGTCTTTTAGCCCTTGTTTCCTTTAAAAATACTGCATTATTCTACATTGCAATTCCACCTCTCCATGAATTATTAATCTCCATCCCTTTGTTTCTCTTTTGTGTACCTTTTCTAGTCATGCTGTATGCAGTTTAAAGTAGGGTCAAGAAGGTGTTTGGAATGTCAAAGACAAGCGTCTTCCATTCAGTTCTACTTACTTCAGGAAGATTGAGTTAATTTAAAGGTTGATCTAGTTAGACTGTTGTGTGGTAAACTGATATTCTGTGAAGCTTCCTTCAATTGTCTGATATATTCACTGTAGGTAAAACTGACCAGTTCGTCTACTAGAACAATCTGAAAAGATTATCAGTTTAATCTCTTTCCTAGCTCGGTTAATAGCTGTGCAATTTCTGTGTGTGGAACTGTAATATTCCTTCTCTAGAGGATTACCTGTGAACTCTGAGCCTGGGGGGCAGAAGGAAAATAAGAAGGTGGTGGCAACAGGATACATTCTTATGACTTCGCTGTCATCTAATCCACCAAAACAAACCACTCCATTTATGAAGGATGTAATCTTTTTGAGGTGTTTTTCAGGATTAGTTGGTTAAAAACTGTTGGATGGTTGTGCAGTCTCCATCCTCGGAAATTTTTGAGACATGCTTGAATAGAATACTGAGCAACTTGCCTTCATAACTGAACCTGCTTGCAGCAGGAGGTAGGACTAGAGACTCATGTAGTCACTTTTGACCTGAATTACCTTTTGAGCCTGTATTTCTCTGCAGCTCTCGGCCTATGGCCACCCATGTTAACTACTGGAACAGAGGAGTTTACATCTGGTAATTGGTGCTGGGGGTGCTGTAGTTAATGTCACTTCATTGAAAAATAGTAATTTTAAAAACAAATTCAGCTTTCATTGCTAAAAAAAAGGAAAAGCATCAGCACTTTAATTCTTTGCATAATAATATGAAACTTTCTATGAATACAAAGAAGTTTAAATTTATTGTGCCTGTGAATTTGTGCAGTAGATTTTTAGTTTGTGTATGTATTGTCTGACTTCAGAAATTAATATGTAAAGAGACTGATTAGAAATAGAATGTGGGAGTCATATCTCTTCTGCTCAAGCAAATACTGCACTTTTTTGTGTGTGTTATTTGGCAAAAATATTTGGTGCCAACCAAAATCTTAATTGCAGAATGGCATTATAGGAATAACTGATACTAGCAAAATAACAGCTCTAAAGTAGCAGGCTGATTAGATGTCTTCTCAAATGCCTTTCCAAACTCATGTTTATGGTGCTTTAAATAAATATATGGGACCTATTTCCGTAATTACCTTAGAGATTTTGTAGACTTTTTGTAAGTATTGGTCATCTATATAATACAAAATATTATATCTTGAAAATAGCTATGTGCAAAATTGAAACAAGTATTCTTACATTCCTGAAAGTGTGTAATTTATGACATTAGTTAGAGACTGGTTTGTAAATTTAGTGGACTTAGGATACGTACATCTTATATCTTTATACATTGTCAGATTTTGTCTTCAAAAATAATAAAATTGACTTGCTCTTGATTTAAGGTATTGGTTATTGGTTAAGACAAATTTGTGAAAAGCAGAGCTGTCTTCTGCTCTTCCCCCACATTTTCTTGTGTACAGCACCTTTCTCTAAAGTATCCCAAAGCTGGTGCTTTCAGAAGTGCTTCACTAGAGGACTTTGGAAAGATCTTTATGAATCATATCAAACATTTCTCAGAACGTTTCTGGATGACTTTGCTTTGTCTTAGATACTCAAATATTAAAAAATATTCAAGAATATTGTTGGCTACTCCATATAAAAGAGAATTCTTTTTGTAAGACTTTTTTTGGTCATAACTGTTGAACAGTGGAGTACAGAAGTCAATAGTTGTGTTTCTAGATACTGATGAGTGAATGTATTCGATCAAGTGGTCTGTTCTGCCATTTAAGCTGTCAACGAAGAGACAGGTGAATCACAGTAGGTGCAGTGTGCTTTGCAGAATGTGGTATGCAGTTTTGCACTTTGTATACAAACTATGCTTCAAGCTGTAAAAGCACATGTTTCCAAAGGATTTAAATGACAAAATAGTAGCTGTTATAAATATTTCTTTGAAAGCTTTTGTCTTTTAGTTTACTATGTTCAAGCCAAAAGAATTGGTTCTGTGATTTGTGCTGATTGCCACGTTTGTGTTTTCCAGTGTACTCCATAGTTAATATCCATAGTAATGTCCATTTTTAGTTTATTATTGCTTTCTCAGTACCACGTTGCTTATGCATGGGAAGTCATGGTAATGTTTTTTGGTCACTCATAAGGCCATGTGATATCTGTAATGCCAAATGCTTGATGTCTTAGAAATGTCATAAGTTTATTTGGATTGTGTATAAAACTACACTTTATACCTCACGGTTCCTGCTACCTGCCTCTTTCGTTCTGTATCATTTTCCTGAGGATTCCCAGTTTTTCACAAGGCAGAAACTGAGTGTCAAAACTAACAGAGCATGAGACTGTTTCTCTTTCATATTTTCGGAGCAGGAATGATAGTGACTAGTGATGCCACTTCAAAAGTGTGAAAGCAGTAGAACTGCTTAGAGAACACAGCAAGGCCCTTTTTCTGTTTGCTTTCAGGTGGAGATGGAGATATCTTACTGTCTCTCATTCTTCACAGGGTTACACATCATTTTGGAATGATTGCATCTCCTCTGGATTGCGTGGCTGTATGTTAATTGAATTGGCATTGCGGGGGCGTCTCCAGCTGGAGGCCTGTGGAATGAGGCGCAAAAGTCTGCTAACAAGAAAGGTAAGTGCAGGAAAATTATCACATTTACTTGTCATGCTCCACACAATACAGGAACTATAAATTATAACTGATTCTAAGAAAAAAGATGGGGTTTTTTTCTTTACGCAAGGGTGGTGATTCTGAGTAATGACTTAAGGCAGATGTGTGAAGTTAAGAAGTGTTTCAGTTCTGGAATGAAGTGCCTTGGAACCTCTCTGGTACCTGCTGTGTGCCCATGTTTGTTCTCTGGATGTGTTGCTGGTACTGTTGCCAGCCAACCGTTGGCAGTGGCTCTGGCTGGGGTGCAGTGGCAGCAGTTACTGGCAGTGACACCAGCTGTAATCTGCCAAAGGAACTGGCTTTTGCAATGCTGGTGGGATGTGGGCTGAGGCTGAAAGCAGTGAGTAACTGCCAGGTGCCAGATGTGTCCTGCAGGCCACCAGTTTACTTCTGGTGTACACAATTCTGCAGTTTGTGCTGGCATTGCAGGGGAAGGAAACTGTTCTTGTTCTTGTGGCTCCTGAGAGCACAAAACTATTTCGTTTAAAGCGTGAGGCTAGTGTGTTAAATTGTTAGTGCGCTCTGACCTTCAAGAGGCCACATATATGTGGTCCTTTGTAGAATTAGGCTGAAGATTTGAGGCCTTTAATTTTTTGCTTTTACTACTGAGTTTTCCATTTGTGCAAAATGTGGAAAGTCACACTCTTGCAAGAATTTTTACTTCATCAGCATTAGAGGATACTTGTAAAATAAGCCTTTTGTAAACCTGGCCAAATGTTGTCTGTCCACCAGAGATAAATTCTCTTATGGCACATTTCCCTGTAAATATTATCTTTTGCTACATTTTAAGGCAAGCTTGTGAATTCCCCAACCTTCTCCCAGCTCCCTTCACTTCAGAAAAATGGAACCTCTGTTCCAACGAACAGTCCCTGCTTCTTTTAGCCTCATTTAAGCATATTCAGCATTGATTAGTTCGCACATTTTTTTTTCCTCCAGAGCTTTTGGCTTCTTAGGCATTCAGTAATCTTCTTAGGCATTCAGTCAGGAGTTATTTTCATTCTGTGAAAACCTTGTCAGTTCTATCTACTTGAATATTAACTCTGAGGTTGCTGGGTTTTTTAGGCAAATGGAAAAAATAACCTGTATGTATATTCGCTAAAGAATACAAGCAAAATTATTGGTCTGGGTTGTGATTGGTTTTTGTTTGATTGTGATTGGGTGCTTTCTGTTAAATTTTATCTTGGTTTTGGGATTGGGTAGATGTGTTTGTTTAAGGTGGTCTAAAATCTACACAATTTAGAGGTTTTCTTTTTCTGCTGTTGTAAGGTATTTGAGATACTTTTCACTTTTCAGGGCTCTATAAAAATAGACATTAATTTAAAATTTAAATGAAGGTTGTTTTCTGCTTTTGTACTTTCCTGCAAATAAAATCTGTAACTGTACCACCTCCATCAATTTAGCAATCGTTCTTGTGAATGACTTTTGTTGTTTTGCACTTTATGTGAAGCTTTCCATTAACACTTAATTTCAGTCTTGTTTCTGTGTTGGCTGGATTTAAGTGTTACTACTCTGTCAAGTGTCTTCCTTGTCCTGCTTCTCCAGGCTTTGTTCCCTGTGCCGTTAGCTTTGGCTGTGAAATAAATACTTAATTTAATGTGCTTAATAAGTAGAAAGAGCTGTGTAATAATACATCCAAGGTTGTAATTCAGGGGTGAAAACTCATTTACTTTGATCAGTTTAGGTTCTACTAGAACCCCTCTCTTGATCTTGTCATCAGGTGGGACACAAGTGGTAAGGTGAGAATGAGAAGAGGGTAGAATAAGTTTTCTGGGCAGTAGCACAGATTTATAACCAGCTAACTGTGGCTTTGATCATATAATTAACTAGAAAGAATGATAGCTACAATGATTTCCATTAAAGCCCTAAATCAGATTGATCTCTGCTGATAATATTTTGTACTTCAGAGTAGATCAAGATGCATTAAATCTATGATTGAAGGCCATAGTCAAATGAGTGTGAGAAAAGTGGACAAGGACTTGGTGGACCTTAGTTAAACTTTGTAAGTGGATGTGTTACACTCTGCAACATCCTTGTAAATTTGGCTTAAGAGTATATAATTGTTGTACCATTTTGGAGTTCTGTCTACTGGGGTCAATATTAGAAACAAATTAATGTTGAGGTTTGCAAGTGGTTATTGAGAATAGAAGATGGTACTCTACATTGCCTTACAGGCTTGGAGAGCAAACCAAATCAATAGCGTTATTAAAAGCTAAGGGAAGCCCAACAAATCCCTGGCAGATATTTACTTCAGTATTTTATTGCTAACAATTTGGAGCAATTCATGCAAGAGTGAATTTTTGTATTAAAACTATAAAATGAAGTTTACTTAAAAATCTTAATGCTTAATCTTTAGCTTTGTGTAATTGCCGAGGTACATTGTGAAAAATGCAAATTAAATATTCTGTATAATTGAAATTTCCTTAATCGGTAAGTACCAGGCAAATTTAGTACCTGATTAATCACTGAAAAACTAGAATAAAGAATATTTTTTTGCAATCAGGCTAAGGACCAGCATCTCTGAAGAACCAAGATGTTCACTCCTTTTTCTACCTTAGTGTCTCTGTTAGAGGGGAAAAATGTCCCCCTTCTGAATGCTTAATCTTCTGTGATGAGTCAACTCATGAGATCCCAAACCCAGCCAGTTTCCCACTCTGACGAGAGTTAGCCAAGAGGCATTCACCAGTAAGTCATTCAAGAAGGAGCAGATCTCTGAAGATTCAGAGGTGGCTGGGCTTGTGCTGGTCCTCTCTCCATATGCTGGGAAGGGGATGGGAGAGAAATATTATGGAAGTGTGAAGCAACATACACTCATTTGAGGGGAAAAAAGATAATCTTGACTGAGGATACAGTGCTGTGGATATTCAGTACAGGAAAAACAGTGCCAGCTCATTCTTGCTGATTTTTATTGAAAATCTTAGTTTCTGTGCTTTATATAGACCATCTAAATTGGAAATAGCATTCCAGCTATGACCTGGATCTCTTGAGCAATTTTAATCTTATAGATTCTGTACATTTTTGCACACCAGCTGGGGATCATCTTGCTGGGATTGAAGTTGTCTTGTTATTATAGCTTATTTCACTGCCATCAACAGACCCTATGAAAATGCATTGCACTCTGTTATTTGTAGTAAGGATTATTAGAACTATAAAACAGAAATAAACTTGAGGTATATTTCAGTATGACATTTCCAGAACACCTTTCTGACTACACTGAAGTGTTAGGAAAAATAAGAGCTTTCACTTCCTGCTTTTCCTATGTGTGTGTGTATATATGTATATGGAATTATGTTCATGTATTCATTCTTCTGTCAGTTGTCTGCTGCCTTTTACCTGATGCTTGTAAAGTGCTAACTTATAAACTATTTAAATTGCCAGATATAATAATAACAACAATAAAACTAGTAACAACAAAACCAACTACTATTATTATTATTATTAACAACAGTAGTAATTCTTCAATAAATAAAGGAAGATTTTATTTAAACATACTGACTTGAGCTAATTTAATCTGTAAGTTTTCATTTGGTGTGGTTTCTGTAACTACTTATAGTGGTAAACAAGCAGTTACTCAAATTTTTGGATTTTATTATGTTATTCTGTATCAATTTTTTATGCTTTCCTGAGTGTAGAACTTAAATAATTTTAGAAGTTATTAAATATGAGACTTAAATAGTATTGCATTTATTGTTGAATGTTAAAGGGTTTATTAGTACATATGTATTTTTCCTAATATGTGTGGTCTAATTGTTATTAAATGAGACTCTATTACCTGGCAGTGTGTTATTCAGAGCTGCAAAACTTGCAGATGTTATCATGAACCTATTTTTATCCATTAGTAGGTTGAATAAAACTAATTTCTGTACTTTTTCATGGGTTTTTTTTGTTATTTTCATGCAATCTGATTATTTAGCTCAGTATTTTTAATAAATTGACTTGAAGCAGTAAAGTGGATGTATTTGGAGACTAATTTAGTGTAGTGTACTTTGTTTTGGGAAGATAGCAAAGGACCTGGCTGGATAAGCGAGTTGTTTTCCTTAAAAAAAAAATTAGGTTTTAAGTTTGTTATTAATACTATAATTTTAGCCCATTAAGGTTAATTTAAGTTACAGATAACATCAGACTTAATGTGTTTTGAAGTAAAGCACAGGTAGTTGTTTTGTTTTTTGTTTTTAACAATGAAAGTTTGGGTTTTTCAAAGTTGCATATTCTTAAGAGAGAGTTTGTGTTTTAAAACAAAATTCTTCTGGTTTTCAGGCAAGGTAGTTTTTTTTATTGATGGGTGTGTTTGTCATATATGAACTATGTCACAATTCTGACTGTGTTTTATTCATTCTTAGGTGATTTGCAAGTCAGATGCTCCTACAGGGGATGTTCTGCTTGATGAAGCTCTGAAACACATTAAAGAGACCCAGCCTCCTGAAACAGTACAAAATTGGATTGAACTGCTTAGTGGTAAGCCTTGCACATTTGGGTTTTTTGTCCAAATAAAGCTAATTATCTGGCATCAGTAGAGATTACATTGCAAGGTTTTTTGAGAAAATATGCAAAAATGTTAATTAGTGTGTCCTCTAGGGTAGTCTCTTGTTGACTGTAGCCTTTAATTAAATATAAATAACTGTTGCTTTTGGCTTAACTTGGTACAGAAAGGATCTGTATGGAAGTGTCAGAGGACGTCTCAACTTGGTGGAAGAGGTGCCTTCCACTGATGCTGAAGTAAATCTGGACTGCACCCTGGAAATGTGACTGCCTTTCCCTGTGTTTGGAAGTGAGGGTTGGTAGAAGTTTGGAGCCTGAGTGTGTGCACTGAGTATTCAGATCTTTCAATAAAGAAAGGAGGTGAAGAGCTCATAGCTCACACATAAAACTGGAGGGTGATTTGGCCAGTAATCATAAAGGAAAAATAAAGCGTTGGGAGTTTTATTTTTTCATTAACTGAAGAAATGTGATAAATATTTTAAAATGTTAGATACTTCTTGTTGGTCAAAAGAAAGTCTTCAAGATGACTACTCTGCACACAGGTCTCCCTGCAAAGCTAGTAAATAGCTTTTTTGAAAAAAATGAAATGTCAGTTGTCCTAGAATTATGAATAGATTTGGTTGGAAGGGTCTTTTACAGGCCATCTAGTCTGACCCCTCTGCAGTCAGCAGGGACATCTTCCACTAGACCAGGTTACTCAGAGGACCATCCAACTCGACACTGGATGTTTCCAGGGATGGGGCACCCACCACCTCTCTGGGCAATCCATTCTTGTGTCTCTTTGTGAAAAACTTCTTCCTTGTATCTAATCTCAGCCGAGTATCCTTCACTTTGAAACCATTGCTCCATGTCCCAGGCCCTGCTAAAATGTCTGACCCCATCTTTCTTGTAGTCTCCCTTTAAGTAGTGAAAGCCTGCAGCAAGCTTTCCTTGGAGCCTTCTCTCCAGGCTGAACTGCAGACAGAATTGATCACCAGTGTTCGTCTGCTTTCACTAAGCACATAAATGCATCTTGCTTGGGGTAGATCAGAGCTGTACTTCAGTTGTGTGAACAGCACAGGAAAAATCCCTGTTTTGTCAACAGTTTGGCTGGGAGGTTGGAGATAATGAGATTTGGAAGTTACCTGTGTAAAATCTGCTACTTAAAACCGATGAGCTGCAGAAATTAGCAAAATCTCTTTGCCTTTCTCTGGTTTCCTGTTTTCTTTATTCTGCCCATTCATTCTGCACCACGTAGACAGCCTTTCTTGCACACCAGTTCATTCTCAGGTCCTTGCCATTCCTCCTCTCCTGCTCCTTGGCTGTCAGGCAGGGGAGAAGGCTGGACTACAAAGAAGCCCATGTCAGAAGGGGCATGGCTGCTGCAGAGCTGTGTAGTTCAGTTCTCACTCAGCTCCCCTTCCCTCTTACAGCCAGCAAAAACAATTCATTTTTCTTGTCCCAAATACATAATTTGTGCTGACATTTCACCTCCTCTCCCAGTTCAACACACATCAAGTTAGGTCCGGCTCAAAAAAGGTCAGCTAATGAATGAACTAGTGTTGTAGGTTTTCTTCGAGCTAACCTAACATTTCCCTGACCCTGCTGGGCTTTGGCTCTGGGAAGATAGTTATCATCAGGGCTGTGGCTAAGGCTTGAATCAATTATTTTTACTAACATATGTTTATCAATTACTAATTCTTAGATGGCATTAATGTTCTTTGTATTTCCTATGGTTTAGAGATCTATCCTGATGAAGAAAAATATTTCAGTGGGTCTGGGAGGGGGATTTTATTTTTATTGGTTGGTTGGTTTTGCTTTGTTTTGTTTCATTTAACACATTCATAAAGACTGTTGGAATTTTGTTTTGGGGATGAGGTTGATCCTGGAAAAAATCTACTCTAGCCATGATTATCAGTGATGCCGGATGCTGCTTGGAGTTACAGTACATTTGAGTTCAAAGCCATCATATAAATTAGTATATGGTCATGTAAGGTGGTGTTTGTCAAGCTGATGTTTATAAGGTAGCCTCTAAGGAAAGCAAAGGTAGGGAATATAGAAGTTTGGATCGAAATGTCATGTTTCCTGTAGATGTAGCAAACATCTGTGTCTGCGTCTGTGTAATTGATGAGCTTGGTCACAAGGTGTCACCACAGCACTGACTTTCAGCCACATGGCAACTGTACAAAAAATCTAGGAAATAGCCTTTGTCCTGTGAAAGGTAGTAAGGAAAACCACTCTTATGTGTTTGTGTCATAGTTCCATTCATGATCAAACTGGGGAATTGCATTTGGTGACGTGTAGTTGGACATGTAGTTCAGGCCTGGTTGGGTTTTCTGCCTTTCACTCTGCAGTTGGAGTCATCTCATTTGTTCACTTATTTTGGCTGTTTCTTGGATAGAGTGTGTGTCACTCTCTATCACAGTGGGAGAAACCTGTGGCTTACCGTTGTTGTTGCTATTACTTTATGCTAAGCAATAAATTTTTGAAAAGTTTGGTACAGAAATTCTCATAACATTTATGGAAAATCTCCATCTGTGTAAAAAATACTTAATGCTCTTCCTTTTCTTGCTCCTTAAAATGCATAGTCTTTTACATCAGGAGGGGATTATGATAAATTCTTAAGTAAGCTGGAATTAAATTTTTTAGCTTGTTAAGCTCTTAAGCAAAGGTAAAATTCTCACTGCTAAACAGTTTTAGTTATAGCTGTTGATACTGATTTTTTGCTTTGTCAGTTTCCTCTGTGCACACACAGTCACATACTCTGAAGGGCCCGGTTCTTCTGCCTTAAGAAAAGACATTAGAAATAATTTATATAGAAGCATTAAGGGCTCTGCCCAACAAATGCTTCATGTGTGCACACCTGTGCCACATACATTCTCACAGTGCAAGGTCACTCTCTCATCTGATGGAAGTAGGAAGGCGGAGAAGACTGGAAACCTGTAGAAATAAAGAAATCCTCTGGGTAGGTGTGCATTAACTTGTCTCTATGGCAGAAGAAAGGCAGGACCACTTCTTCCAGTCTCTGAAAAGGCTGGACTCAGAAAAAAGCACAAAGACTGTAGAAGGTGCTTGATTTTACTTTATTTTTATTGTTACTAGAAGCAAATTCATTCCACATAACTGGTTCATTTTTTATTTTACAATACAAGGTTTTTGTTTATTTTCTGTATCTGTAATCAAGACATGGCTTAGCTATCATTTATTCCAAACTTTCAATGTACTCCAGAGCTCCTCCAAGGAGGTTCTCCTGGTCTCTGCCTCCATGCCAGGGATCAGAGAAATGCTGACAGGAGCACAGTGTCTTATATGTATGATTTTCACAGCTCATTCTGCACCACAGAGGGGGAAAAAAGACATCACTGCAGCAGTACAGCTTAAGCTTTGTCTGACTGTTGTGTGGTTTTCTTGCTGTTTTAGGTGAAACATGGAACCCATTGAAATTGCACTACCAACTACGAAATGTCCGTGAGCGGCTAGCTAAAAATCTAGTGGAAAAAGGTGTACTGACAACAGAGAAACAGAACTTCCTTCTTTTTGACATGACTACACACCCTCTCACCAACAACAACATCAAACAGCGCCTCATCAAGAAGGTTCAGGAGGCGGTTCTTGACAAGTGGGTGAACGACCCCCACCGCATGGACAAGCGCTTGCTGGCGCTCGTGTATTTAGCCCACGCCTCAGATGTCCTGGAGAACGCTTTTGCCCCCCTCCTGGATGAGCAGTATGATTTAGCCACAAAGAGAGTGCGGCAGCTCCTGGATTTAGACCCTGAGGTTGAATGTATGAAAACCAACACGAATGAGGTTCTGTGGGCTGTTGTAGCAGCTTTCACAAAGTAACTGCATTCAGACTGGAGTGTTCTCTATTCTTTCATGTAAACCAGTTGTTTTTCTTTTATTGACTATTCATGTTTTCTGTAATTTGTACACCTTCTCACATGATGGATCGGCTTTTGTTTAATGGGGATTATAAGTGGTGTATTTCCTACTTCTCTATCTGTATACAGGATTCTGCTGGTACAAGAGACTTTCCTGTTTAAAACAACAGAAAAAGGGTTAACTGCCATATTGGCATTCCATTTCCTATTCAGTTTGAGTTACCTTAAATACTTTGTTTAATTTTTCACCTCATTGTTATTGAAGTGGTTTGTCACCAAAGCTCCGTGTTGAAGTGTCTGTGAGGACATTTTATACACAGATGTTTTCAACTCTAACAAAATTACTTAAAAAGCAGAAATGCCATTAAGCAGCTTTGTCGATAGTTCCTGTAAAATGCCCCATAAATCTTAATTTTCATGCAAGTCTCTTGTGTACTTATAGTTTCATTAGAATGATAGCTGAGTCATAAGGCTAGTATGGAAAGGTCCAGTTGTTTCATAAACCAGTTTTGGGAGGGGATACATTCCATTATATTGTATATATAGTTTGAATTGTATATTAACAACTGCCCCATCTTAGTATTTTTCAAGATCTACTTACTTGTACACCTGGTGCCCCTTATTTGCTGTCAGCCATTGCCATATGATGCAAAGAAAGACCTCCTGCAGAGGTCCTGTGTGTGAAAGCTGTTTGTTTCCAGAGTCTCTGGAGTTTGCCATCCAGGTATTCTCAGTCTATGCATTGCCTTTGAAAATTAGTGAATGGAAAGAGACTGCTTTCTACCATTGGTACGTTTTTCTTTCCCTCCACTTCTGTATGGAAGAGACTCATGACCAGTACAATTCTTGAGTGCAATTTTCGGTTTTGTACACAAATTAATGTTTGTCTCTTAAACCTTGAACTATTTTACACTTTCAAAACAAAAAGTCAGTCCTAGCAGGTGTTGCATGTAAATGGTTAGCAAGTAATGGCAGCAGTTCAGACAATTCAGATTTCTGTAATGGGATGCTCTGCTATATTTTAATTTTTATATATACAGTTATGCTGATTAGCACACTATTGTAAAGAAACCCAAAACCTATATAAAACTCTGGCTTTTTAAAATTTATTGCCTCTTTGCCACTGCTTGTTATTTCCCATTGGTTTCACAGTGTAAATATTATGCATTGAAAAGATTAAAGCATTGATTTCTATATTTTTTCATCATAACGATGCAGATTTGTAGTGGGGCTTACAGGTGTTTAGAAACCTTTTGGTTAATATTCAGAGCAAGAATACTAGATGGTGTATAACTGTAGAGTTGAAATTTAAGAGATCCCTTAATCTGTATACTAGCTTTTTACCTACAGTAAATAAACTATGATCTTGAAAGTGCCTGAAACAGAGTAAGCATGTCACTTCTACTTTTTTGTTGCTAATTAGAAAGGTTTTATTGCCTAACTGAAAGCTTTAGTTAATATCCTTCTTATTAGAAAGGGAGAATTTATATTATGTAGTTCAAACTGACTTAATCAGTGGCGTTGCTTGGATCTGCAGGATTCATGGGTGGAACAGGCTGAGTTCATTTGGGGAGTGTGCAGCGGTGCCTGCCTTAGGTAGACCTCTTCAGTCCTGAGCACAGCTCTACAGCCTCATCTGTGACTGGACTTCCAATTTTGCACTTCATTTTCATCACTGAGATGCTTAAGTAGTTGACTTTAAAATACAACTTAAATTCATCGTACCTCTATAACCTTTTTTAAGAAAGGTTTTTAAAAATATGGTCCTTAACATTTAATGGCACACTGTTCTTTCAGTTCTTAATGCTATTTCTATAGATAAATGAAATTAAAAGTATATTGTAAAATATTTGAAACTCTGGATTACAAATAAAGAAACAGTGTTCTGTCACTTGTAAGATGCTGTGCTGAAAACTTTGAGGGGCTTGGGCATGAACTTGGGACATTGTCTTTTAAACATTTCAAGCTGTGATTGCTTTTAAGTGGAAGAAAAATGAGAATTGCTGTGTTGCTCTTATATTTGACGGGTTATTAAATACTTTCTGTATACTTGGTAGTAGATGCAGCTCACAGCTTTTATTATCTCATGTGGTCTATTCTTTTTTTGTTGCTCTTTGAGAGGAGGAAAAACTAATTAGAAAGGTCAAAAAAATGGTGGAGTATGCAGGAGAGAGTTATGTGCACAAAACTTAAAATGGCTTTGAAAATCTAAGCTACTTGAAGCATGCTTTAGACTGAAAGTATCTTTCACAGTCCTTTTTCTGGCCTTTCTTCTTAATTTTGTGAGTATTTTCCATTTTCCTGCTGGTTTCATGTTTGGTTATGGGGAATATTGGAGTCTTATCACCCTTGAAGACTGCATGGTTTAGAAGAAGTCGTTCTTTTTTAATCCCCTCCTTGAAAGATGATTTGGGGTTTTAGATTATTTTTTTTTTCCCCCACACATTTCCAGAAGATAACTGCACCCAGTATTTATCAGCTTTATTTTGCTTAGACAGAACCTCTGACCACGATGGGGAGAGTCTGTGCTGGACATGTCAAAGAAATTTGATGTAAGTGAGGAAGGATTTGTGAAGAGCAGCAGTATATTTTGCTGAACCACCTGGTGTAAACCTGGATGTGGAGGGGAAATATATGAGCTTTTGGAGTCTTGAGTCCTAAAATTGTACTTCAAAAAGCCCAAAGCCTCTGGGAAGGTAAGTTTGGTTGGTTAACAGGAACTGATTTGGCTGATATAGTTGCCTTAGTTGCTATTTCAGGTTTTAAAAAAATGGTTAAACATGGAAGACTGTGTTGATGAGATGCAGGTACCCTTCTACATGTGGGCTGCTACTGCACCTCACAGAGACCTACCTGGTTTCCAGACAGTTCTGTCTGCTCCAAACCGTTGGCTCTCAGTGGCTGCTTCAAGTGAGGACTCTTATCCAAAGCCTGAACTTGAACATGTGCCTCAAGGAACAGCATGTATTTTTCAGGGACACATTAAAACAAATTTTCAAGTCAAAACCAGAATTCTGGAAGTCGAATCACCAAGCAGTATATATATACACACACACACACATTTTCACAGTCCTTGAGATTGACATCCTCCTCTCCTGTATTTCTATAGCTGGTGTTACAGTGCTGTTACATGGACTGGTAGTGAAACGTGTGTACCATAAATGATGCTTTTGAGGAAAAATTTGCATAAGTGACAGTAAAAGGCTGCTGACTGTGTGCTCGTGTGTTCATGCCCATTTCTCCTACAAAGTGAAGATACGTATTAACTGATGTGTTCTGTGAACTGGACTGAATCTGTACTGTAACAAAATAAAGCACTCTTTCATGCTATCAGCTGCAGGTGGTTACTGTGTATCACATGCATGCAATACCTAAATATTATTTTTATTTCATTTGCTCTGTGATTTCCAGTTTTTCCTCAGGCTGCATTATTCACCAGTTTGAGAAACAGAGCTTTTAAAAAAGATTTTCATCAAAGCCTTAGCACTGCCTCAGCTGGGTTTTAGCAGCCAAAGTCTGTTATGTCCCAGTTATCACTACTGTCTGTCTGTCTTTCTCTGTGGAGGGGTGTTTCCAGCTTCAGAGAAATATGAATTTTTTGAAAAAGGAATTTATTTTTAAAAGAAATTTTGAAAAAGTAAGTTTATTCTGTGGAAATGCTTAATGCACTTAACAGTTTAATTACTTAGGAAATGAGATACTGTCAGGTGCTTTGTAAGTGTTAAATATAAAGTGGGATCTCAGGTGTGTACGAAGTGGCTGCCTTGGGGCGTGGGTGGGGAAGAAGCCTGTTAAAGCTGCTGTCCTTGTTAATATCTGAATAAGATCTGGACTTTCCTCAGAGTGGGTTTTGCTTTTTCCTGACCACAAAGCAGCAGCATGAAGCCTGTAGAAAGCTGATGGTGAGTAATGCCTTTGATCCAGGAGAAAGCTGCTGTTAAAGCACGGGAAAACCTGGGTCCCAGGACAGCAGACAAAAAAAGGGGAGGAACTGATAAATAGTAGCTTTTGGCTTTTCCCCTAACCTCCACCTTTCTGTACTTCCAGATAATTTGCTGTTTCAACTTTTTTCTCCCCTGACTTTGGGCTCTGGTCTTCTCTGTTTCTTGTCTTGTTGCTTCGTAGTTTCAGCAATAGTGTGGCCAGGGGGACCAGGGCAGTGATTGTCCCCTTGTACTCAGCGCTGGTGAGGCCACTCCTGCGGTTCTGTGTCCAGTTCTGGGCCCCTAATTCAGTGCGGACATTTGAGGTGCTGGAGAAGGTCCAGAGAAGGGAAACACAGCAGGGGAAGGGTCTGAAACATAAATTCTCTGAGGAGCAGCTGAGGGAACTGGGGATGCTTATTGTGGAGAAAAGGAGGCTCAGGGGGCACCTTGTCATTCTCTTTAACTCCCTGAAAGGAGGGTGCAGCCAGGTGGGGGTCAGGCTCTTCTCCCAGGGAACAAGTGGGAGGACAAGGGGAAATGGCCTCAAGTTGTGCCATGGGAGATTTGGGTTGGACATCAGAAGAATTTTTCGAAAAAGTAATTAAGCACTTGAATAGGCTGCCCAGGGAGGTGGTGGAGTCACCATTCCTGGAAGTGTTCTGGAAACAACTGGATGTGGCACTTAGTTCTGTGTTTTAGGTGGTGGTTAATGAAGGCACTTTCCCCTCTGATTTGATTCCCCATCAAAGCCTCAAGTTGCCTCCTCTTTTGCAGCAGATGGGTTTGTCCAAAGTACCTGCCTTGATGGCTGGAGCAGCTGGTGGCCTGCTACAGCTCACAACACCCGGTTTGTTAAGGTGAACAAAACCTGGTGCTAATTTGCCTTGAAGCTTCTCTTTGCCAGCTTCTAAAGAAAGTTATTGTCCATGCAGCAGGGAGAACTTGCAGCTTAAGGTGATGATTTTACTAGTTCTCTAATATAAGTAGATCTTGTGAGCCAGTGCTTTAAGGACTTGTTATCTCTCGCTCAAGATTTTCCTATAGTGAGAGTACTCTATACAAGAGTAATTTTCTCTCTTGGGCTCTCTGCTTATTAAAAGATTTGAGTTTTTGGAGCTCAAAGAAGCAGCTCTGTTTAGCTATTTGTTTTTCCAAAGGTGTAGACACCCATTATTTACAAGATTTCTTTATGTGTGTATTCCATGATTCAAAGGGATGAGTGGGAGAAAAAAAAAAGGTATAGTTACACTTACAGTGAGATTGAATAAGCCATTTTCGTGGCACAATGTACTAAAATGTTTTGGTCTATCATTTGTTTTCTTGATTACCATTTCATCATTCAGTTCATGCTCATCTAGTGCATCTGATGTCTGCTCAGAAAGGGTTTGCCATCATCTAATGCACTAGTCCTTCAAAATTTATATTCAATTGCCCCTTTCTTTTTTACGTTTATTTAAATCTTGGCTTTTTTTCTCCCTTTGACATGGGATTGATCTTGAAGGTAGATGTTAGAGAAGATTTTGGTGGCTGTAAAGTGCAATGACAGGCAGCTTATAAGCTTTCTTTGTTATTGCCAGGGTATATTTATAGGTCCTTCTTTGTTTCCTGATTGTTCAAATGAAACCAAATCATCTCTCAACCCGCTTTTAAAATCCTGCTTTGACACCTAAGCTCCTGGGGACCTCAGACACTTCTGAAAAATACAATTTAACTAAGTCATGAATAGGTTTTGCAGTGCTAAACAGAGCAACTTCTACACACTACTAAAAACCTCAGACCTTGTGTTTTCAGAGAACTTGCAGAAGAAATTTATCAAAGCCAGATCATTTTTCCAAGCAGGAATCTTATGTAGACTCTTACGGCAGTGGCCGTAAGCAGAGTCCTTGGCAGAGGAGTCACACTGGTACCTGAACAAAAACTGGTCCAAGGGAGCTTCCTATCCTGGAAAGATTTGGGATTCCTCTGGTCATTACCCTTTCTCTTTCAGTGTTCCTAATGAAGACCTTGCATGGATATGGATACATGCTTCATTTCTCTTCACTCCCAGTGCAATTGGTGTTGGCTGTGGGTTGGAGGCTGGGAACACTCGGTGCCTCTCAGGTGATGTGGGAAGCCAGTCTCCATCCAGGCATCCATGAGCTTCCTATCCATGGCAGACCTGAGCGTCCTCCCCTGGAGCCTGCTCTCCCAGCAGTCCCACTCTGTGTGCCAGGGACACCTCTGGGGCTGGGGATTTATCCCTGGAGCACAGCAGAGGAGGTGACGAGCTGTGCAGGGAGAGTTTGGCTCGTGCCCACCAGTGAACACACTGCAGATGTGTCTGGGGCTGTGCCTGTGCCTGGTGGGAGGGAGCAGCTGCTGCTCCCAAAAATCCTGCTCAGCACAGAAAACACTCTGCTCGAAACCAGGGGGTGCATGTGACCTTCCTCAAGCTGGAATGTGTACAAATAAAACAGGCCTGAAATAAAATGCAATTATAAACACATAATAACCACTGGGGTCTGTTAGTTGGATATGTTGCAAACAGGAAATGGAGCTAAATTCGTTGCATTAGTAGATGCCTTGCTGGAAGGATGTTGACTGATGTTAGGCTCTAGCTATTGAGAGCTTCCTTCTGAGATCCAGCTGAAGATTTGCACACATTTTAATATACCCAAATCTGAGATGCTCAGCCAAAAACATCAGAATATACAAGCAGTACTGATATGCAAAGAAATTTGCACACAGCATTTATAGACATTTGAACCAGCTCCTAACACTATCTTTTAAGAGGAGACACAGCTGCCTTTTGATTGTATTGAAGTACCCTTTTTTTAAATTTTTCATTCTTTCCTCTGGATGGAATGGACAGGACCTGCTGCCAAGATCACATATGGCTGACAGTCAGCACAAGGGTTAAGGATTTGTGAGCCACAAACAGCAGATATGTTTGGCACATTTTCAATTTCTCTGCACAGCGATAGAGAGAAGGAAGCAGCAGCCTTGATTGAAATATGTCTTCTGAAGGTAATTGCTTCAGAGATAACTAGAGGTGCAAGCAGTTTGGTGGCTATGCTGCTCTTAGTGTGTCTTGCAGGTTCTGTTCATCAGCAGCACAGAAAGGAGTTCAGAAGCCCTGTGGGGTTGCAGTAATGAATAAGGTTTAGTTTTGCTTGGTCCTTAGCTCTTTGCTTATACAGTCAAATGAGTCCCAGCTCTCCCACGTCAATGTCTCTGAGCTGCCCAGGGCTCTGCAGATTTGCCACTTGCCTGTTTCAGATCTGCAGCCAACTGTCAAGGCTGCCGTGGGAGCTGCTCTGCTCCCAGGCTCTTCCCCTCTCCAAGGCTAGGAGCCTCACATCCCTGGGCTTCCCTCTCGGCCCTGGGGATCTGTCAGGCTCGTGAGGCAGCCTCACATGTGGTGCTCCCAGATGAGGCAGCCCACAGTGAGCACTGAGGGTCTGAAAGTGAGGGAGACAGTCAAGTGGCATGAGAGATGAGGAAACGCTCGTGTACCCTTCTCTGCCTGCCCCAGAGCTCAGGGTGTGCCCCAACAGCTTGGGATGGAGGCGGGCAGCTGGCACCAGGGACTCTCAGGGAGGATGGATGTTCAGACCAGCTGGGTCTGGGATTCACCCCAAGGAGCTGATGGACAGATTCAGCTGGGAATAGCCACAGTGACTCAAGAGAAGGCTTTGGGGACTGAGCCGGTGTTGTGCCTGTTGTTGAGGTGGAGAACAGGGCACAGTCAGCCTTGTCTCAAATCTTGTGGAGGTGCAGGAAGTGCAGCTCCAAACATGCAATAGGGCAGGAGGGCACCAGGGAATGGTTAAAGATTCATGAAATCCAACTTGGCCTGACTGACAAAATTGCCTTCTGTGATGAAATACCTCCTGTGGGGACTGGGAGGGGAGTAACAGTTCAGGAAAGCTTTCAACACCATCTCATCATTTTTGGGAAAGAAGCTATGGAAGAGCTTATCAACATTAGCAATACCATGTGAGGGGTGGTTTGAGGTCCCCTGGTTCAGAAAGAATGTTGAGGAAATAAGGTCCAGCAAAGGACAGTCAGGATGATCCTGGACCTGGGGGATATGGTTACAAGGAGAGGTAGAAAGAGCTGGATTATTTTAATCTAGGGAAGAGAAGGCCTAGGGGTCCACAAACACTTGGTGGGGGAGTTACAAAACCAGCAGGGATCAACTAATCTCAGTAGCAGCAGATAATACAGCAAAAGGTGACAACATCAAACTGCACTTTTGGAGTTTCAAATTTAATTTCAGGGAGATTTCTTCCCTGGGAGGGTGCTACAGCCCTGAAACAGACTAACCAGAAGCACTGTGGTAGCTCCATCCTTGGAGGTCTTGTGCACTGGTCTAGACAAAGCCGCAGCTGACCGGATCCAGTGTTGGCAAAAACCCTTCTCCAAGTGGGAGGTTGAGCTGGACGACTTCCAAAGGTCCTTCTCAGCTAATATTTCTGTAATCCTGTGATCAGCTTCATTGCTTGGACTGTGGCTGCTCAGTTGGATACTCCAGCAAAGTTCCTGCTCAAAAGGTTGGTCAAATAGCAGGGAAACAGAGGGTGGTCTGCTCATTTTCTTTGAGCAGCAGAAATTCAGTCCTCACAAAATTATTCCGCTTTGTCCTGAATGCCCCAAATTTTCAATGTGCCAGAAGCTTTGCTCAGTTCTTTCATGGGACTGGATCTAGATGCAGATTTTCATGTCTAATTTAACAGATAAACTGGAGTTATTTCCAGCCAAACTGCCAGAATCAATAATTCTCTTGCACAATGGTAACAACATCAGGCAGATAATGCACCAAGGGGTCTGATCCAGGCATCAAACCCCAAGGAAGGCACCTGCCTGTAGTTTGGCATGAGGTATGTGAGGAGAGGCAGAAACCCAGCACCTCTGCCCACTACTGTCAGAATAGCATTGAGAAGTTTTTTGAGCTTTTGCAACATCTCCTTCAAGTCCATGGGTCCAATTGTAGTTATTTTCCCTTCTCAGTGAGGAAGGCCCTTGTTGTGGATACTTCTTTTAAACAAAAGGAGGTGAGAAACTATTATGGAAGACATGCATTTATGGGATATTTTTAGCAAATACATACACCTGTTGCTTTCTTCAAAGACAGGACAGCATAACTGCACTGGTGAAATACTTGCCTTTTCTAATTAATGCACATTCATTTCTATGAATGAATATCAAGGAATTTAGTGGTGTAGCATGAACTTGTATTCCCTGGAGGGATCTCTCCTGCTGTACTGCTCTGCACAGTAAGAGACTCTCATTTACAGCATAGTGTTCAGCATAGGTTCTTTTAGTGTCCTGTTTTTCAATTCAACATAATTTAAGTCCAATAAACAAATTGCCACCTCTGTCCAACCTGCCTCAGGAAGAGAAAAAGGCTAATGCTCCTTCAGAAATTAGCAGAGCACCTACCCTAACAAACTCTTATTACTTCATAAGGAGAAACATCAGCCAGAATCACTTACACACAATTAAAAACATCAACAAAATAGAGGAGTCAAGAAGCAAACTCAGCTGCAATTCTTGTTTGCTAAAGAGTTGTACTCATATCATAAACTGTGGTAATTGTTTTATAATTAAATTAAGTGTGCACATAGCTATATAATTAAAAAGCATGTAGGCAGTCCAGATTTCTTTAGAAACTCCCCCCACTTTCAGTCTTGCTGTCTGCTGTAAGCCACAGGGCACGTGAACCAACCTTTCTGAAACTTTGGGAAAAGGAAGGGGAAGTTTTAAAACAGGTGCTCCAAGTTATCAGAAGGAGTGTTTTATTGCAGCCACTGGAAACTGGATCTCTGGGTACATGGTGGGATGTGCCAGAGACAGGATGGAACAGAAAGGAAGAGGCAGAGCTTTGAACTGGACTCACTGAAAGCACAGACTGGCCCCAGTGCCCAGGCAAATCTGTGGCTCTGAAGGCACTTGTTGTCTTTGGAAGACAGTTTGTTCTGTGTGACTACAAAAATGTTACATCTTGATAATTCTTGTTCTTGTTGCTTTTGTTTATAAGTGATTGTAAAAATGTTATATTGGTTCAAGTCTTGTCCTTGTTGCCTCTGTTTATGTGGGTATGAGGTCTCCAGCTTTTATCACAGGATGGAGCACATAGGTGTTTCAGTAAGCACCTAATATTTAAGTTGCTGAGTTCTCTAATTCATGAGCTGAACTTCTCAAGTTTTTACACGAAATGCACCTTACTCAAGTGTATTACTTCTAGGACTGAAGGGACAATCCTTAGTCTCCCCTCTGTGTTTTCTCTAAATGAGTGACTTTGCTTTCTTCTTAGCTTTTCTTCATGACCTGCTGTATCTCATGGTTCCTAAAAAACCCAACCCAAACCAAAGTTAAATGCACAGTATTCCACACAAGCCAGGTATTCCAAGTTGTAAAGAGTCACTACATATCTGCACCATCCCTTGGCATGCTCTGAGATGGATAAGGCTCTCCTTGAAGCTGCAGGAGCTTGAGGCATGGCTGTTAAAAGGCTTACTTCGAATGTGATGAGAGATTGTCAGCAAATCAAGTCCCAACTCCTGACCAAACCCTCTGTTTCCCACTGTGTATCATGGGTTTTGGCTAAATCAGGTTTTCTGGTAAGATATCCTGCCCTAATATAAAGAGATGTCAGCAGACTGGAAGCCTTACACTTCTTTTTCATGCTTCACCAACTTCATTTGGATGAGATTATTGTGGTGGTGACACTGTGCAAGGCTCTACATTTCCAAGGCAAGTATCCTGACTGTAACTCCCAGCTATTATATTGAGATGCTTTCCTCTGAAGATGCATTGACTTTGTAATTAAGTCAATTCACTATTTCTTCAAAGACAGACTGAACTGCTTAAACTCCTTAAAACATGTCTGTACAGAAGAGCATGCACATTCTCCTGGCACAACTATACCAGTAAGATAAAGTGCTAGGCACCAACACAGCTGCCCACAAGGGCACTGCTGTTTTGGGGTAGAAGTAGGCTTTCTTTTCCTTTCCTTTTAAACTCCTTCCAAAGAGATCTTGGAAGCTCTCCCAGTGCTCTCTCCTGCCCGGGGGAGGATTTGGAGGTAGGTGAGGAGCACCTGAGCCTTAGCAGTGGCTTCACCCCAAATGCCACGTATAAATCTGGTGGTGCCTGGGGTCCATGATTCTCTTGGATGTGGGACAAGAGTTTTTACAAGGGCTCATGACAGTCCCTGCCACTACTTATCCTTCTAGAAAAGCCCAGCACCCCAAGCCCTGCTGGGACCCCACTTTGCTCTCACAGCCCATGAGATAGACCAGTTGAAGATTTTTACAATCAGTTATACAGAAGAGCCATTTCTGATTTAAACCTCAACGATAGATGCCTCAGAGGGTTTATTATTATTATTTTTCTTTTTTTTTTTCAAGTGAAGAGCAACAGGATTATAATGGCATGAAAGTTCACTGGAGCCTGTTTCAGCCTGTAAGTGGGTCACAAGACACAAGCACTGAGTGAAATAACACCCACACAAATCAAATAAAAGAGTAGCTAACCTGTATTTAAAAAGAATAATCTTTCTGGATGCCTTAGTCATAGATGTCTTACCCATGAAAAATTCAACACACCAAGCACTTAGTGGAGAACCAGCCACAGAGTATGCCTCCAAACACAGGTACAAAATTACCAGACTGACATTAGCAGTTAAATCACCTCCTCTCAATGCTCCAGGGGCCTGGGATGCATGCAGTTTCCATCAGAAATAATGAAATTCATGAGTGCGAACCTTGGAAGAGGTACCTAGTGAGAGCTTTATGGGAGAAAATCCTACCAAAGCATCTCATTTGGAAGTTGGCCTGGAGAGAAGACAAAAGAGAAAATTCGACAAACAAACAAAAGCCCTGCAGGCTGAGTGAGCAGGTAGCGCTGGGTGAAGCCCTGCAGGACCCCAGCGGCGCTGCTGGCTGGGGCTGGAGCGGGGAGGGCTGGGCCGAGCGGGGCCTGAGCGGGGCCGAGCGGGGCCTGAGCGGGGCTGAGCAGGGCCGAGCGGGGCTGAGCGGGGCCGAGCGGACCGAGCGGGGCCGAGCGGGCCTGAGCGGGGCCTGAGCGGGGCTGAGCGGGCCTGAGCGGGGCAGAGCGGGACTGAGCGGGGCCGAGCAGGGCCGAGCGGGGCCTGAGCGGGGCTGAGCGGG
>WBND01000571.1:552674-563014 GCA_013398595.1 Tychaedon coryphoeus | reverse complement strand
GCGGGGCTGAGCGGGACTGAGCGGGGCTGAGCGGGACTGAGCGGGGCCGAGCGGGGCCTGAGCAGGGCTGAGCGGGACTGAGCGGGGCCGAGCGGGGCTGTCACCCGCCGGGAGCATTGATTCCTCTCTGCTGCCGGCGATCGCAGCCCGGGCTCTGACACGGTTTGCCGGCGATCACGGCCGAGCTCTGCGGCGCTCCAGGGCTGTGCCTGGCTGCTGGAGGCTGCGTACTGGCTGGCGCTGGCCACGGGCTTTGTCCTGGAGCAGAGGATGCCCGGGAAGGGAGACCCGGGAGCACCACCCCAAATGCCTGAGGGGCCGGCTAATGAGGCAGCAGAGCTTCTCCTTGCTAGGGCTGGCAGCTGCGCAGCTCTACCGTGTGCGGCCCAGCCTTTCGCCCCGTGCTGCCGCAGGCCGCCCGTCGGTGTTTTCCCTAGCCACGCTGCCCAGGGCTGGGGCTTTCCCTGGGTTACTGCTCCGAGTTCGGACCGACAGACACCAGGCTGTGCCACAGCGGCCCGGGGTGCGCTGCCCGGCCCGGGCAGATCAGCACAGCCCCGGTTTGCCCGTGCGGCGAGGGATGGATGAGGGGCAGCGGCAGCGCGACGCTCAGTGCCATGAGTCACTCGGTTTTAACTTACCTCTGCTTCTCTCTTCTTCTCTGCTGGGAATCGGAGATAACTGCAGATAATGCAGTTACTCTCCAGCTCTGGGCTTGCCCTGTCATCATCCTGTGCTTTCATGGTGAAAGGGAAGAGAGCAGGGCATCTCTCCTCCTGCACAATTGCCTGGTACCTGCATGTGTCTACAGACTCCTGGGTGTTCTGTCCTCCCACCAGCAATAACTCCGGCTTATTTTATTTTTTTTTAATTGACACTAAGGACCAGAATGGGATAATTTCATGAAAATGATAACAGCTCATAAATAAGACATCAGGAATGTAAGGCTGCTTGCTCCTATCATAATGCTCTCCCTGCAGTGTCCTGGCAGCAGAAGTGGGCCTTCCTCAGACAGGTGGTTTCCCCCACCTGTTCAAACTGAGTTCCAGTGTGCCCTGATGCAGCAGCCCATGAGCAAACCGAGGGTGAAGGCCCCATCTCTGAAGCATCAGATCCAAACCCCCCACACCGATGGTATAAATGACCAGGGTACAGACTGGCTAAGGTGAGGATGCTTGGTAGCCAGTTTCTGCTGCACCAGAGAGAAATCTAACAGCCCGTGGCAGAAATGTGTGTTTGTCAAAACAGTCTCATGCTCGTCAACCAGCTTACAGTCAATCCTTTCATGGTCCCACAGTTCATGAAGGATGGGTGACTCTGGGAGTGCAATTAGTTGGGCTTTTCTAATCAGCTGTGGTTCAGCTGTTTTTGGATGAGAACAAAAAATACTTTTATTGCCCATGAATGCAGACCCTGAAATCTGTGGGAAATTCCCTTTACCGGTTGAAAACCCACTTTAGGAAGAAAACTGAAACTCTTGACCTTGAAATAGCTTCTAGATTCTAAAAGCAGCACATCTAGCTGCCTGTTACAGACATTAATCACTGCCGTATTTTTCACAGCATGTAAAATTTAAGTAATAGAATCACTGTCCCCATTGCCATTCTTGCAACTAAAAGCTGATAAATAGAAGCACTGACCTCAGCTGGTTGATTTAACCTGATGAGTCATGGTCTAGGGACCACATATGCTTCCTCTGCTAATATTCTTGTTCCTATTTATTTTTTTTCAAAGTGTGCTGGCATGCTGTGTACCATAGAATAGCTTCTCTAATGGGCAATTCCAGAAATAGAAATATCCCACTGGCTCTCTCTCCTTTGTCAGAGCTTCACAGTCCCCACTTAGTCTACACAGAGCTGCATCAGCTCAAAGAGATGCCAGGAGAAACAGAGGATGGGCAGGACTCGGCTGTCAAGCAGTGAATTCCTCTTGAAGTTCTCTCTCTAAGAAGCAACCTGGCATATTCTTCCTTTTTGCATTACAGGCAGCTCAGTTGCAGAGAAAAGTGAAGCAGATGTGGGCTCCTCCACTTCAGCTGCTCTGGGAAGCCTTGTACTTGCCACAGCAGGGTTCTGCACACAGCAATAGCTTTGGTGTTGCTCTCAATGAGATTTTTCTCTGCAAAAGTCTTATTTTTTCATCACAGCTGAATGAGAGTTCTGAGTCACAGTCAGGTTGGCATTTCAGTCAGGGTGTTGGCCCACCACAGGCCCCTTGCCTTGGACTGATGTCCTCCAGGCCTGGGCACCATGCAGAAACAGAGTGGAAAACCCTTCTTGATCTCCTAGACAGATGTGGTTTGTAGCTCAGTAATTTTGGAAGTTTATATTCACAGGTACAATATTTAATGACTTAGTGCTGGAGTTTGGCTGGCATGGAAGGCTTTGGCGGCACTGGGGGTCTTTCCAACCCTAATGATTCCATGGTCCCGTGAATGAATGCCAGCTGTCCTCATCACCCTCCCTGTGTTGATCTAAGCTGCTGAACCGTGGGCTGTGTGTGCTTTCTCCACCACCATCCAGATGGGCACAGGCAGGTGTGACTGTACAGGAAAAGGATGAGATGAGGCTGGGCAGAGATGTGTGCTCAGCACCCCCAGCCACACAGGGGTCTCATAGCAGACAGGCTGCCAGGCCAGGAAGGGATGTGAAGGACTGTGGCTTTTGACATCTTGGCTGGGGAGAAATATAAAAGTGACTGATGGAAGTTGTCAGAAGTATGTCTACCACTACGTAATTTGGCACCATCAGAAATGGCATTTGCTCAATGACCTTCCACCAGCCCTATAATTACAACCTCAAAAAGACTGCAACCAATATAATTTTCAAAAGTTGTATCTGTACCCAGACGTGGCCCACGGGCCAGTGGCCTCCATGCAGGCAGGAACCCATCTGGTTTGTGAGACAGAAGCTTGGCAGAGCCCAGGCTGTCACACAAGACCCCAGAGGACAAGGCTTTTCACAGCATGGAGGTGCTCCCAAGCAGGCCTGGCCCCTCAAAATAAAGACCTGGTGGGGTCTATTTCTCTGCTGGAGACCAAGTGAGAGGCAGGAGGCTCCTGCGCGTCTGCCCCACTCCCAGCTTGCATGGGTACATGGGACATAACCTGGAATTTACCAGCACATTGTGTGCTGCCTCCCCCTCTCCTGTGAGCAGATGTGTGGTGCTGCAGGAGTGGAGCTGGAGCAGCTGCTGGCTGAGCTGCCTTGTGCAAGTGGGGAGTGATGGGTTTGCGCCTGGGTGTTCCTGGATCCCTTTGGCACCAGATGCTTGTTCAGACTGACATTGGCAAGGAAGTCTTAAAAAAAAAAAAAGAAAAAAAAGAAAAAAAAAAGAAAGAAGCTGATGCAAAAGCCTTTGGTTGCCTGCATAACGGCCACTTGGATCGCACAAGTGTCACTTAGATTCCTTTGATACTCATGGTGTTTACGGCACTTAGACTCCTTCACTCCAAGCAAATTGACTCAAAATCAGACTAAGCCTTCCATTAAACCTGACAGATTCATGATAAGGAGAAGGCTCATTCCTTTCCCACTTTCAGAAAAATATAGGCATATAAACATCTTTTGTGCTGATTCACTTCCATGTGGGAATTCACCAGGCTGGAGAGCCTAATGTGCTGCTAATTCTGGCCCATAGCTGGATCTGTGTCTTTTCAGGCATATCTTCATTCCTCCCTCCTCTGGATGGTAATTCTCTGCCGTCTGACTCTTTAATGTCACTGAAATGGGATTTGTATGGGGGATATTTAACAATATTGCATTAGTATTTGACATTTCATCTCTTGGAAGTTTTTTGATTATGTTATTTGCAAGGACATTTTTCATCGCTGTAAATTGCACTCCTTCAGGGGCAGTGTAGCAGTTTAATTTTCTGGGTCTGTCTCTCTCTATCAGGATTTCTGGTGATTTATTTGATTCACGGGCCTTTTGGATTTCTTCTGCTTGTTACAATGCACCTGTGTCTCAATGGCCCAGAAAAACATTTATTTGAAGTAACAGCTCTGGCTTGCAGTGCTTTGGATATGATACAAAAATAGAACTGTGTAGAAAACACTTTTTATTAACTTTTTCAGAATTCTAGACCCCAGGTAGTTCAAGCTGAATAACAACACATTTTACCAAAAAAAAAAAAAAAAAAAGGAAAAAAGGAAACCAAATATTGGCTGCTAGAAATGACCACAGAGGGAAGATCTGGGAGCTCTTATGAGAGATTTTTGTTGCTTCACAGGTCTCCATATCACATGCTCTGAGGACAACAGCAACCAGACATGTAGTTTTTTTCATTAGCCAGTTAGTATTTTGCTAGCCTTGGATCTCTCTTTTCTCCCCCCATGTTTATTTTTAGGGACTTTTTTTGTTTGTTTGCTTTAAACAATGACGTAGAAGAAATGTAAAAGCAAATGTTACAGTACAAATTCCTCGATGAAATTACATTCAGAATGTAATTCAGAAATGCTGCCATGGCTGTGCAATGGGAGTCTGATTAATACTAACTGTAGCTCAGGCAATTTGTGCTATTCTTGTTCTTCTGAGTGTTTTTTATTTTATTTTTTTTCCCGGAAAAGTTTCGTAATGAAGGATTTCTAACGGTAATAATGAAATCTGTAGGAATAATAATAATAATAATAATAATAATAATAATAATAATAATAATAATAAGGGAGGCTGCATATACTATACTGTTAAAAACTGACAGATTAAACTAAAAAGTCCCTCTTGAATATTTAATGTCTGTATGCAGTATTACAGAGACCTTCATGATCCACTGAGATGTTCTGGCAGTGCACCTAATTTCTGCCTTGTCCTCATTTAACAAGATGATTTTTCCTTTCTTCAACACTTTACATCTGAGATTCCAAATGCCTTGGACAGGCATCTGCCATATGGACCCTAGGGATGAAGATGTAATTTTTTTGTCCTTATTTGACATGGTAGAATATGAAGACATATAGATATAGAGAACTCAAAAAAACCTGTTGAGTGAGAGCTGCCTTTGGAAATTGTACATCCCTTTAAGAGCTGCTTGAATTTCCAGAAAAATCACTGCTGTTATGAGCAAAGGCTTTAAAATATCTCTTCCTTTCTTATTTTTTTCCAAGTTTAGAAAAATAGTTACTGGCAGATGGCCTGCAGTGCTCAGCACTCGTTCAAGCAGCACTGAAATATTAGGAATTTCTATCCATGTGTCCAGGCACACAAAGACCCACATGCACAAGCAGAGACAATTCTAGGCTGGGTTTTAACGTGATTTTTCAAATCAAAGCATACTTGGAGGCAGATGTCAGACCAGATTCAAGCTAAATTTGTAGTCTGAGCTCATCAGAAGAATGGTACTATCTGACTGCAAAGGATTATAATGATGAACATGTGTGACAAGCATTTTATTGAACAACGAGTAGACTGTTTAAGGGATTTGTCTGTGGCAAGAGATTCCTGCAAAGAGAGGACATCAGACTGGTTGTGCTATGAAATCAGGCAGATCCCTTTGGTTCTGGTGGACTGTAGCCCGTGTTGGATAAAGCAGAGGGAAAGCAGGAGCAGTGCCAGTACCCAGGAACAGGGGAGTGCTGGCAGCTGGGTAGCCTTGGGGCAGTGCTTCTCCAGAACTCCCTAATCTCTTAAAACACTTCTCTTTGCACAGCCCCTGATTAATGTGATACTGACTAGGCACTGCCTCTGCTATTTGTGCGTTAAGGCTGTGGACATTCCCTGCTGACAGATTGCTTTGGCAATGTTTAAGCAAGGCTTGGTATCTATTGCAGTTATTTGATAACTCCTTGGTGCCAGTTCTCTGCAGAAAGGGTTCAATCAGTGCTTTTCTTATCATCCTGTCGAGACAGCACACACTCAACTATTGTAAATAAAACATTCTGGTTTCTCCTATAGGTATGAGCAGATAAAGATTTTTGTGCAAAGATGAAGTTCAAATTGAAGAAGGTGCTTTTGAAATGGTGAATGCCTCTATGTATCTGACCACATATTTAACAATGAAATCTAATGAATTCTAAGGCACACAGAGGTGCTGCTGTAGGCAAAGGGAGGAATTGATTACTTAATAACAGAAATCAAAGAAAAACACACACAGTGTCATAGCAGACTTGATAAACACTGAGGAATGTAAAGAGGGGGATGACTAATTTGCTAAAGAAATTGGCAAAAAAATCTTATCTTGGTGAGAGGCTCTAAGATCTCTAGTGATTGATTTATTTTAACCTTAGGATTTATCTGTCTGTTTCTTTGGTCTCCTGTCTGCAGTCAAGATCATCCAGTGGGTGTCCTCTGGTATCTTATATCACTGAAATTGAAGCAAGTGTTGCTCTTGGAATTCCATGGAAGAGGATCTTTAGAGAGCTGTGTCTTATGTATACCAAAACAATCCTAGGCTTTGATCCTCATGGGCTTGGAATATTAATATTTCTATGAAGAGCTGTATCTCTGTGTTTTGAATCTGACACTCTTTGACTCATAATATTGACTTTGGTCTCTTAAAGAGACCAAAGACTTACATAGAGAACATATCTTAGAGTTTTGCAGAAAATGAAAATTTAATGTGTGATATCCACCAACAATATATAGAAAATGTATCTAAGTGTATATTTTCTCATTTTAAATTTTAAATCTTGTTGATAATGACCTTTTTGCTTCTGCCGTTAGCTTTCCACTCTGTATGTTCGAGGCAGTTATGCTTTTATTTCAAGCTAATTCAAACTAAATACTTCTTAGGGGTTAACCACTTTTGTGCTCTGACCCATTGCATCTGGGGAACTTTACATCCTAGTTGTGCTTGTGGTTAGTCTATGAAAATCCAGGAGAAGCACAAATGGAGAGAAATCTCTGCTGATGGATTCACAGCTCTTGGCTTGTTTCTCCCCCTCACTGTAAAGATGTAGGGTTTCAGAAAGGAGTGAAAAAATATTGGATCAGAATCATTGTTTTTTCATTATTTTTGCTCCCGTTTGTGGTTGGTGATCCAAATTAAAGCTGGAACAAAGTGGAGTGTCACTACAAATGACACGAGGCTGCACAGAGCCAAATTGTGACTGTGGCTCCAATCCTGGCATGACTCTTCATTTCCTGTGCAAGGCTTTATCCAACTTCCAAGATTTCTCTTTTTCAGCCCTTTTAGTCTCATATTTACTGCAGCACATTATGGAGGAGACATATGTAATGTGTTCCCTCTCTTGGGCTTTGCTTGTGCAAAGAAAATCACTGTCACTGATTCTGCAGTGGAAGCAGCACAGATACATTCCTTCAGAGTAAGACAGCATCCTGGAAAAATTGCTCTGTTTTTGAAGTAATTATTTCCAAATAAAATTGGAACAGTGGGCCCACCTGAGGACCATGATAACTCTGGGTTATTACTGTAATCATGCTGGTTAATTTTTCCACGTAGAATAGTTCAGTTTAGCCTCCTTGTGAATGGAATTTATAATAACACAGCCAGTGGTGGCCTGTCCTTGGTCTATTTTGTACCAGCTATGTCCATGGGGGAGTCTGTGTAAAGGGCAGATATGAGAGAGAAGATTATTATATCATAATAAAAATGAAGGCTACCAGTTTTGTTCTGTAAACACAGCAAAGCACAAGTCTTGCCAGTGAAGCTCACAATGTGTCAGGACTCACGCTGCGGTTTTTAAATCACAGCCTGAAATTTGGAAGCTGCTGGAAGAAAGTCATAATTCAGGTTAATCAGTCCCAGATACTTATT
Organism: Tychaedon coryphoeus; assembly: GCA_013398595.1. Lineage (NCBI taxonomy): Eukaryota > Metazoa > Chordata > Aves > Passeriformes > Muscicapidae > Tychaedon > Tychaedon coryphoeus. Next base: position 555,304 of record WBND01000571.1, on the reverse strand, counting down.
GCCCCACTTTTTGCTGTCAGTGGTGGCAGCATTATGAGCACCCTACCTGGATATGATGATGTTGTGTTTTTTCATTTATACTTTATTCTGTACCTGCTGCCAGACAGTCTGTCCCCAGGCCATTAGAAAAACTCATCAAGTCAGCTACAGGAAAACTTCAAAATAATGTAAGCCCCCCACATCTGGGGATTTCAGGGAGAGCTGAGGGCAGGTCATAGTTCAGCAGATCTGCCTGAATTGCTGCATGCTGTCCAGCCATCCCCAGAGCCCAGCAGAGGATGGACACTGCCAGGGTGGCATGGGTCAGGGCAGAAAATCCTGCTTGCTCCTGGAAAATGTGACAAAATTACAGATTGCTGAAGATGGCATTGGGATAAAATGTTGTTAGGATGACAAAATTCTGCTGTGTATCAACTCTGAAAATACTCCATGTTTCTGAAGATATGTTACTGAAGTTCAATCCTGCTGATACAGCCACACAACGTTATATGATCTCAGGAGCATTTGGATCTCAAAAGCTGAGTATTATTCCATTGGTCTAATCTGATATTTCTCTCTGCTTTCTGGATTCTTTTTCCTTGGGCTCCAGAACCTCTTTAAGGTTCCTCTGGGTTCCAGATAACTGTTCTGGTTTCAGCATTCTTCCCTTATCTGAAGCAACACTAAACGAGACTTTGGGCACTGTCTGGGAGGTGAAGTATGAAAGACATTGAGAGATATATTTAATCTCTAGTCAGGTGGGGTCTGAGAAAAGCACAGAATGCTACTGATGCTATCAACATCTGACCAGGCTGCAAAATACAGTACTGCAATTCCTGTGTATCAATGTCGGGAGACCCATGCTCCCAAAACTCTATTAAATTTGGATTTTGATGCTCATATTGCATAAGAGGTGCATAACTTTCAGGAAGAGAAGTAGGAAAAGCAGTGTTTCTCGGATATCGTGGAGAATGTAAAATATTGCCATCAGCCTCCAGAATGACTGATTCTGATTGTAGATAAAGATGACCTTTCCATAGAGATCTGCAGAATAAACCAAACACGTATAGCACAGTATCTTTTCCACCTCTTGGCCCAAAATCAGAAGATTTAAACAGTGATTGATTTACATCACAAAGCCAAATGCCAACAGCTGCCTATGAAAGCTTAGTAAAAGACATTGTTTATGAGCATCAGCTTTGACTCTAGCTTATAATCCTTCCAGAGGCCAAATGCTCTGCAGCAGGAGCACCCAGCCTTCAGTGCTTTATATTGTTATCTTGCAATTGATGCAGAAAATGGGGAAAATGGACATGACTGACTTTAGAGAGATTTAAATGATACTGTTATATGGGAGGAAAGAAGGATAAAGCAGCCCCTTTCCATGCCATTTCTGGTTGGTGTAACCCCTGATATGAACAGAATTACTTTGATTTGCATATGAAGTGATTCAGACATAGTCTGCTTTTTTGCCTTATTGAGCTGTACAAATAGGCTGGACTTGTGGACTTAAAAAAAAAATCAGAGATAATGAGTCATCAGAAGTTGATGCATGTATATGTTGGTGATTCTGATCCATGTACTGCTGCTGAAGTTAATCATAATGTTTGCATGGCTATTGGATATTATTTCCCAGCAGAACTGATCACAAGGGAGAGTTGTGCTCTGAGATGAGGGGTCAGCACTCTGGGTGCCATGGGTCCTCTGGGTATTTTTCATGTCCCACTAGGATATAATCACAGTTTTGAACTGGGCAGTCAAAGCATGTAATTCTCAGTTATCCTGCTTCACCCCATCATCCATCTTGCCAGCTCCATTTCCAGAGAGGTACCTGGCAGCACAGAGGAGTGATTTGCAAGCATGTCTGTTCTCATGGGGATAAATAATGAACTGAGCATCATTCAAAGGCAGGTTTCTAGAAATAGTGAGGGAAAGTCACAATTTGGGATGGAATTAGCTTGATATCGCAGTGCTTTTAGAAAGGCCTTGCTCCCCTGTGACTTTTCCCTGGCAGGGATACAGGGCAGCATCAGCCACACAGTGTCTTCAGTGATGGCAGGACTTGTTGCACCCCCAAATATGTTGCCACTGACGTTTCATTGAATTGTGTGCTGGGTTAACCCTGGCCCTGCAGGGAACCATCTAACAGGCTCACACTTCGGAGAGAAGATGCAGGGGAAAACCAGGGTGGTACAAAGTCCACTGAGTGCTGTGGGTTAATGGGGTCTGGCGAGGTGTCAGCCTGGGTGCTGGCAGTGCTGGTGGAAAAAACTCCACTCGCTGGGAGCTGCCCTCCCGCCAGTCATGGCATGCTCCGTGTGCCCGGAATTCCCTGACAGAAACAAGGTCACGGACAGGAATCACACACCTGGTTTTTGCTCCTCATCGTGGTGTTTATCAATGTGAGAGGGGTTGGGTCTCTTTTCTCGTATGGCCTGGCCGACACCAGGCTACCCTCGGTGTTCTGCACAGCAGTGTGCTCTGCAGGACTGTTCCGTTTGCATGGAAGCGTTATGCAGTCACAGAACAATTCCGCTCAGCTCACAGCGTCCTTCCCCTGCTGAAGAGTCCTGAGGCACTGCCTGGTGTCTCGAGGTGAGCCTGTCACTGCAACAAGTGCCTGCAGACAGCCCTCTGCTCTAAACGCTGAG
>WBND01000571.1:520073-537904 GCA_013398595.1 Tychaedon coryphoeus | reverse complement strand
AAAGAGACTCTTTGAAGTTTTAGTTCTGTGACATGAGAGACTGCAGCTTGCCAATGCTGAAGGTATTTTTCTGTGCCTTGTTTAGAAAGGAAGTTAAACACGACCTTGGGCCTGTGATTGTTGGTAGCTCCTCAATGTATGTTAATTAGTAAAGACTGTGAGAAAAGTAGTACAGCTGCTGAGGGAACTATACATTGTGATTTTTTAATGTGTTCCAGATATTATCAATTGTGCCCACAGATCTTCGGTGCAGTTATGGCTGTGTGGAGGTTGCACATGTCTCAGTACCACAGTAAGGCACTTGCATATAGAGTGCTGGCAAAACTGCTACCCACTCCCACCCCAAAAAATCCCAAACAACCAAAAACCCCCTATAGGCAATACTTTAAACTTTAACGTGAGCTGTGTGTCTCTGCTTTGTCTCAGGCCATGCCAAAGTGAAGAGACAACACGGAGCAGGTCTGTGTGTGAGGATGCTCCCCTCTACTTTCATATGCAGATTTTTAATAAAAGAAGTATGCATCTCTGCTTCTTGTCATTCCCGTCCCTGGGAAGTTTCATATCCCTTGCTATCTTCTATCAGTTTTCTGCTCTTTGGTTTTGATGTCAGTTCTTTATAAATCTTCTAGCCTGAAATCTTCCCAGAACTGCCCCCACTCCTCCTTGGCAGGACTGAAGCTCAGCAGCTGCTGACAAAGTGAAGGTAAGAGGAGAAAAATCACAAATCCTCAGAGGAAAATGTGCAAACCAAAAGTTGTGCTGCCTTGGGAAGGGGCAGCTTGCTATGATTCTGCTACAAACACAAGTGGACAAGGAGTATCTGCTTGGTGGATTAGCAGATGGAGAGTTTAGGTCATTGTTTCCAGCAGTGTTTGCACTCTAAATATTTATCCACAGTGCACAGGAGCATTGTGCCACGTTTCCCAGAGAAGTTGTGCCCAGGTAGGAGGTTTGAGCCCCCTTCCTCCCAAGGGTAATGGGATTAGATTCGTGATAGCAAGTTTGTGGCTCTTAAACAAAGTTGCTGAGACCTACTGTTTTAAGCTGTGCTGCTGGTAATCAGTGTCCTTTTGTGAAAGCATAAAGAGACACATGTTGCAATTGCAGGAGTTAAGGCTCCACTGGGTGTTTGCTCGAGGTGTTCTTTCTCCATGGGTGCTGCCATGGGAGGTGGGGGAGTTCAGGAGGACACGGCTGGACGCTCACCCTCCTCACTGACAGAAAATGACAGGATTTCTCCTTGCAGAAAGCAGCTTCTGCATGGGGCCATGGAGAGCTTTTTGTCCTGTGTGCTCAGTTCTCAGTTATAAAGTGCTGTGCAAAATGGCTTCTTTGCTTCCAGCTACAGATTCAGAGCAGCAAACCACCCACCGTACAGCTGCTAATGCACAGATTATCTCCACAGCCAACAGCTTTAAGTAATCAAACAGAGATAATTTTACCTCTGTGACCCAACAAATAAACACCAGAATTAGGAAAAATCCTTTTGCCCACGCAGTGCTACCCAGGCTCTCAAGGGCAGAGCGAAGAGTTTCATCGGAGCCAGCAGAGGAGTCAAGGTCACCAGGTTTGTCCCATCCTGGATCGATGGTGAGCTGGCAGAGCAGTGGTGGGGGTGCTCTCAGGAGGTCATGATGCTCTGTAACCTGATGAGACCATCTCTTGCTGCTGCTGCTGCTGCTGCTGCAAAAGGCATTAAATGGGTAGAGCACACACTGAAGTTGTGTTTGCACTCCTGCTTTCACAGGAAAAATTGTGGCTTGGATAGGCTTTTGTTAATGACTTCAGCCTTTAACTTTCTGTTCTTTGGAAGGACACACGTTTCTCACAGCTATCAGGGGTTTAGCACCATTAAGAAAACACAACTGTTACATATTGTAACTTGCATCTGTGGCTTTGTTCTCACTGACCCATTGCAGCCAGTGGCGAGAAAGAAAAGAGCTGTAGCCCAGAAGTCGTACCAGAAAACATTTTTTGCACTTAGAAGTCTGTTTCTTTTTGCTTTTATTTCCCTGTTCATCTAATTGTGACCATTTTCTTAGAAATGAAGTTCTCGGTGTTTTTTAGTATTAGTAAATTTTAGTTGCTCTGAGCTTCTCTCATTTTCCCTGCCCTTTCCCCCTTTGTTCTAGTAAACTCATTTCCTTATTCCTGTTATTAAGGATACTTAGCATGTTGTCGTTGGGAAACAGCACTCATTTCTTCATGGAAAGAAGCTGCTTAATGTTTCATGTGTTGCAGTGAATAATTAAATAAAGAAAAATATATTAGCCCACAAAACTAGTTGGCAGCTGAGAGGAAGAAAGCATTTGCAGTCTGCTGGGGAAAAGTGACACTCCTGGCCTGGTGTCTTGAAGCACAAGGGTAAGGTTTAAAAGTGAGTAGGGCTGGCATGACATTAAAAGATCTGGATTTCTCCACTTCCCATGCACTTATAACATTAATCTTTAATTGTTGTACTCTTGAGGTACTGGCTGTGAGATCAGACCTGGAATTGGTGGGGCTAAGGAAAACCAGGCTGGTAAGTGGAATGAAATGTCAGCAGGGACCAGGACCTTGTGAACTGTCAGGGATGGAAAGGCTGTCAGCACTCAGCCAGGCGGGGGGCCTGGCAGCCTGATAGTGCATGGCATGAGCAGTCTCCATGTAAATAAGAGGTTTTATTGCCCTTCATAGTCCTTTTCACTGTTTCTGGGCTGTACAGTCATTGCCCCTTTTCTTTTGATTTTACAATGCATCTGGAAACACAAGTGTTGGGCTCTGCTAAAGTGGGGTAAATGACTGGCAGATGGGGCTTCTGTTCTGGGAGATGGGAGAAGGCTGACTGCCCCCAAATGATCTAGATGAACCACGGAATTTTTTTCTTTCCAAATGAAACCAGAACTGAGCTGTAATTTTGCAGTGACCTTTGCAGTTTTACAAAATGAGATCAGACACTTGCCATCCTCATGGCAGAGGGAGCCTTGTTCTAACAGTTGCAAATCGGGATCTGCCCTGAGTGTCTTTTTCTTTACCTCCTCCCATCTAGTTTTTCCTCTCACTGCACATATAATCTCAAATGGATAACGTGCTTTAGTAGGATTTACTGAGACCAGAGACCTGTGCGGAGCAGGAGCTGCCTGTGCTGTTGCACATCCCTTTGAATTTGGTTAGTGATGGTCTCATCAGCTCAGGTAGGAGCCTTTATGTTCTTTTTCTAGCCCTGTGTGCTGAGATTTGGAGACTGGATCACATAATTTGTATCTGCATCACACAATTGCCTTTTGCGTTTTCTTTTCCATGCGTGATCTGCAGCTCTGGCTGGAGTGGGAGCACAGTGAGCAGGGCTGCAGGGATAATGTGGATCTGGTGTGCTTGATGCTCACCAGAGCAACTGCTCAACAACCAGAGAGCATCTCACAGCTCTCCAGCCTTCATGTGCTCTCTGCTCTGCCAGTGTGACGGGTCTGACCCCTGCTCAGAGTGAGAGGTTGGTTCCAAGTCAACTTCCAGCAAAGTGGGGAGAGGCCTAGGGAGCTGTTGCAGCAACGCAGAGAGTCTCCAAAATGAGGAGAAAGGGGACTTTTCATTTCCAAAAGGACTGTTAGAAATTCTTTTCGAGGCTTGGGCTGTACCGCTTATCTAAGTACTGCTGAAGCTGTGACCTTTCAGATCACATCCACCAATGCTTCTCTTTAAATTGACAGACTCTGCACTAAATGGTTCATACTTGGTAAGACAGATACAGAAAAGATGAGAAAAACTTTGAGAGGAAATGTGGTTTTTAATTACAATCTCTTGCATCCCATCTTTGGCAGCTCAGCAGCTTGTGATGGGCTGTGTGGCAGAAAGGATAGTGCCATTTTAAATGTGCTGCTTATTTCACTGGCTCAGACCTTTCCTGTAGACTTGATTCAGCAAGGTAAATAACCACACATCTACTTTGAATTGCATGAATACTACTACTGAAATTAGTGACACTCTTCCTGCGGTTCATTTAGGATGCATGATTGCAGCTGACCCAATTCTTGCTGAAATAAATGGAAGAATTTCCCAGTATTCTATAAACCCAGGTCTGGTCCTAATTCGGTTTAACCCTTTGAGTGCCTGCACTGATGTCTGCTTACCACAGTGCCATGGTTTGGGAGTGGTACAAATGCAAGTGTGGGAGTGGTACAAAAGCATTGCATTGACCCAAATTTTTTCCTGTAAAGTGCATCAAAAGAGAAGCTGTCCTCTGCCCCAAACACTCTGCAGTTCATGTTCTGATGCTGCTCTCTGTCACTGTCTGATTCCTCCCCTGCCTTGATCACTCTTGATTTTGTTCAACAGAATCTGCATTTTCCCTGTGCATGAGTAACAAGCAGGAGAAGTCACTGCACTCAAGAGTCAGTAGGAAGGCAATGACACCCAGACCTGGAAATCCAGTAACCCTGGTACCACTGACCTGAGGATTAAACCCTGCTCACTGAAACATGAGCCCAGGCTGCCAAATTGCCTGTGATAAGCTTTAAAGAACTGGGAATAAAACCATGCCTGCATCTATTTTCTTTGCAGCAACCTTTTAGCTGGAGGCTCATAACTGGCAGCAGCAATGTGAATAGAGAGCCCTCACAAGAGACCTGGCAGAGCTCAGCTGTGCTCCAGGATCCCATTCTTGGGGTTTTGTTTGTTTGTCGTCTGGATTAAGGGGATTAAAGACTTAACCTTTGTACAGCCTTTCAAATAATAACTTGTTTGTGCTCGTACTGCATGTCAGGGAAGGGTCCTCCCCCCCTACTGATTAAATGATACAAATGAAGATCTGAGAGTGGTCAGGCTCATGTAAAATTGTGTCTTGTTCTTCAATCCCTCATAAATTCAACGCACTGCTCTGTTCTCCATTTCGTGGTGCTGCTGGGACCAGGGCAGGGTACCTGCTTCAGACCCCAATCCCAGGAACTGGAGCTGTGTCATGCTAGTGGGGGGGTCACAGTTGGAGCTGCCAGATCCTTGTCCAGCTGCTGCACCTCTGGGCTGTGTAATCAGAAATACAATCCATGCTGCCAGATGGGACCCTGCTGCATATCAGTCTGTCACTGGCTGGCTGTGGCCATTCCTTGCCTCCTGCTCCAGAGTGGCTTTTTAAAACAGGTTTCAAAGGCCTCTAGTTCACACTGCAGCCCTTTGAGTGAGTGGCAGTGTCTTTTGGAGATTCTTTCTGGGATTTTTGGGGGGGATTATTCCATCAGTGACTAAAATTTTCAAAAGCATCAAAGCAATTTAACAAATTTATTGGCATGTGCAAAACAAGACTAAGGAAGACTGGAGAATTGTCTTTAGCCAGAACATTTTTCTTCTACTCCCTGTGCACATTCCACATGTGATTAAGGGAACCCCAAGGCCACCTTTGGGACCAGCTGGTCCCACCTGCAGGTGAATCATCTGCAGGCATGGCCAGGACTTGCTTTCCTCAATATGGTGCAACACCTGCATGGTCTGAGAGATGCCCAAGAGACAGCCAGGCAGACATAGAGATGTGGGTGGCCCTGGCTTTAAGATCTTGTCCTTGGAGCTGCTTCCTTGGAAATAGCACTGAGCCAAGAAACACCGTACATGGGGGTGGGAGTTTAGGGAATTGGATTTTTGGGGGGTGAGAGGTCATGGGGATGGGAGTTCTTGGGTTGAAGTGTGTGAGGAAAAGGCTTTCCTCTGGCAGTTTGCTCCCTGGCAGGGAGGCTGACCTTTCTGGTTCCCTCATGGGTAAAAGCAGCTCAGTCTTGTGAGCACTGTTTCTGCAGATATGGCAGTGCCATAGGATTCCAGCAGATGCAGCTGTCAGCATGGCACTCTGCAGACACTTTGTGGGAAAAAAAAAATTGTTATTTTGGCTCTTCCTGTCCACAATGGACTGGATATAACAAGGATGATACAACTGGATCAGGTAACAGCTTTACCACATGGAGTGTCATCACATTCGGTAACTGTTGCCCACTCCAACAAAATACAGATCTCTTCTAGTTAGAGCAGCCAATTTAAATAATAATTTAAAATCTACAGTACCTAGAAAAGTCACGGACCTACAAGTCTTTATCCAAGAATCTGTATTGTCCAGCCGTGCTCAGGACCTGGGTGACCACTGCTTTCCCTCCAAAGACAGCACAATACTGTGTCAGCCTCTAAAAAAGGTTGTCACCACCAAGGACTCTAGGCAATAGTTTTTAAAAGAACTGCCTGAATATTGCCTAAAAATGTACTTTAAAGAGAATCCTTAATCAAAGTGATGTAACAACAGCAGTATTTACTTTTCTACTCGACCCTGGAACAGATAAGTCACAGAGTTAACCATTTTCTGCATTTTAGAGGGGATTTTGTCTTGCAAGAGATTTGCCCTACTCTACTTGAATTTGGAGGATGTGAGTCCCCTTGGGTCTTCTGCACAGCAAAGGGAATACAGACTGGGCTTGAGCAATATATGTTAAATTTGCCAGCAGTTCTCCACTGCAATAAGTACCTCTTGCAACATAACACTGAAATCTGTGGATTGCAAGCCTGTGCTTTCTGGAGCATAATATACTTCATCCACTCCACCAAATGCCCATAAGGAAATTGTAAGTGAAATCAAACCGCAATATATGAGAATGAACTTGCACAGACAGTTGATTTAGGACACAAGCACCTCATTCTGGCTCCTGACTATACAATTTTCAGAAGCAATTCACAGCAAGTATGTAATAGTCTAACAAGTTGGATTGGACATTAAGCTATGTGGTGGGTAACATGAAGAAATAGATGGAAATGTGGTTACAAATTTGAAACTTTATCTTTGGAAACTCTGTGTAGCATTTCTGAGAGCTCCACTTGACCTAGAGCTGCTGGGTAGAGGCAGTAAAAGTGATGTAAAAACAGTGAAAATGAATTAATTTGAAAAGTCTAAGTGAATATTAATAGGATCTGCTATATTCAACAATTTGCAAGCGTGTCTGGCATTTATAGATGAACTGTGCTGTTTGTTACATATTACATTAAAAAAGAATCTAACAAGTTGGATTGGACATTAAGCTATGTGGTGGGTAACATGAAGAAATAGATGGAAATGTGGTTACAAATTTGAAACTTTATCTTTGGAAANCTGTGCTGTTTGTTACATATTACATTAAAAAAGAATCCTGAACCAACACATCAAAATGTCAAACTAATACAGCATTTTTCTTTGATCTCCTTTTTTGTTAAAATGAATTATTGATAGCCTTTTCCATGGCTGACAGGAGAGATGTCTGATTTTTATTTGCGTACTAGATCAAATCTCCTATTCCTTCTGTAGACAGAGGTCTTTACAACGATATCAAGATATGGTATGTGCAACTGCAGAGCTAGGATTCTTTCTAGCAGGGAATGTTCTCCCCACCCATCCCGTGCTGCTGTGATTTCTTAGGCTGATATTTTTATTGGACGTCTTTTAGCAAATGCAGAGCCCACCCTGGAGCCAGCGGTCAGGACGAGGGTGCAATGGCTTTGTGTGGGCTCACAGACCACAGTGGTGGGTGTGCAGCTCCACAGAGGCATCTGGAGCTGGTTTCCCAGGATCTGTGGAGAAAAACCTGTCTGTCTTTTCAGCAGTGTGGCTTGGAGAAGGTGTTTTCCAGGGCGAGGTTAGATTTGTGCTAGGTTTCGGGGAGGTGGGGTGTATGGTTCTGGTGGTTTTGGTGGTACCAGGGGATAACAACATCTCTATTATCCATCATCACCTGGTTTGGACATCAGAAAAGCCTTGGTCACTGCAAGAGCTCTCAGCTGCTCTGAGTTCCATGGTTTGCAAAACTCTTTCCTTTCAAATGTCACCCCAATTATAGTTCCAGCAGTCATATGCTTCTTAAGGATCCACCTCACTCCTGGAACTTGGCAGCCCCCAAACCCTTTTGCTGCACTTCACCTACAAATGCAGAAGTGGTTTGGCTTGTTTTATTTTAAGGTCAACATTCTCTGTCAGAGAAGCAAATCTTCCTCCTCATGGCCTCCTGTTTATCCTGTTTAGCATTTTTAATTGCATCCAAAAGATGCTGCTTGAGTTTGGCAGCTGCTGGGGCTTTTCCTCCAAATCTCTGGGTTTATTCAGGCACAAGAAAGGATGGTGCAAATCGTAGCCATAAGGCTCATGAAGGGTTTTAGATTTGCATGGATTTAAATTGTTTCACTTGGTTTAAGTCAAAATAAATCGACTGGAAATGCGGGTGAGGGTGGCCCTAGGCAGAATGCTGCATGGAGGACAGAGGGACACATTTATCTACTTATACTCCCCCATCCCCAAACATGTTTCTGTTGCCTGCATCCCATTACAGATTTGAGAAACACATTTCTCTCCCTGCAGTTGTGGAATGGGGGACCAGCAGCCCTTGTCCTTCTGTGCCTCCAAGGAGATGCAGAGCCTGTGAGTGCCTTTCCCTGCCTTCTGCTGTGTCTCAGCCAGCAGGTCTGCTAGCTTTCTTCATGCTTTAATCAGGTTTTTTCTCTCCGTTCTGCTGACCCAGTTTAGGCTCTTTGAAGGCACGGCAGAGCTCCCCGGCGGCTGCAGCTCTGCCTTCGGGGGATGAGGATGGGCGGTGGAGCTGAGCAGACCAAACAGCAGCAGCAGCACTCAGCCCAGGGGAGGAGGGAGCTTTTGGAGGTGCAGGTCTCCTTGGCTGGCTCCTCTGGGCACATTTGGGTGCATGTTTTTCTCTCTTAACTGCTGCATAGGGTGTGCTGGTTGTTTTCTGTTTGGTTGTTTGGGTTTTTCCCTTTTTTTTTTTAAATCCTTTTTTTCTTTTTAAAGGAGGTTTCATTTCACGGCTGCTGGAGCAGCCTGCAGTGGGGTTTCAGACACACGTGCTCACACTTCGTGCCTTAATAGCACCTGACATAACCTGGTCACAGCCACGAGCCAGGCAGGGATTATCCACCCCCCACTGCTGCTCTGTCCCCTCTCCTGTCCCCTTTATGTAGGGCATCCTGTATCTCAGGCAGCATCCTCTGCCTGAATCCTTGAGGAGCCTGAGGGGAGCCCTCCCTGCCTCCCCTGTTTATCCTGGGGCCTCAGTTTTGTGTTCAAATTTGGGGCGAGCGTGGCTCTTTTCTGTGTGTGTGGGTGGGGATGCCGGCTCTGCTCCGACTGCAGGGGTTGATTGCAGCCCTGCAGTAATAATTACGTGAGCCAGGCCGAGGAGCAATGGCAGGGAAGAGGATCTGTGTGGTGGGATGACTCAGGGGTGGGATGACGCAAGCCTGGGGCCTGACTTTCTCTTTGCAGGCTGCAGAAACTCCTCTCCAAAAAGCTGGCGTCTGGGCTGGGGAGTGATTTACCACATGGCTGCCAGTATCCATCCTCTCTGCTTGGCACTGGCCCCACTTGTTACTGCAAAGGCCTACAGAAAAAGCATGAAGCCATTTTTTTCATGGTTTTGTTGGTATTTGGTGGTTTCCTGCCTGGCTGTAGGATCTCAGGTGGTGTAGGAGGAAACTGAGGACCTGTCCTTGTGAGATGCTGTTTGTGATGAATTCCCTGACAGTTTGGAACTTTTATTAAAAATTGATTTTATTTTATCCCATGTCCCATTAACCAAGAAGAGTAATTTTGGCTTGCATCCAACTTTACTTTAACCTGGGTGACTCTACCTGTGTAAACATGCTTTGGGGTATCAAAGGGTCTTCATTATAAACCTAGTCTGGTGCTGTGGCAGCCTTTGGCTGACCCTTGCTAACCCTTCAGCACAGGAGACACCAACTTGTGTTTCCTTTGCCATATTTATGATTTTCTCATGGCTGGTAGGTTCAATCATGTGGGTAGGTGCTCACCCAGATGGGGACTCCTTGTAGCTGCCCTTCTGATAACACTCGTGGTCTCGGCCTTTTGCACATTGCTGTTGGATTTGTGGTCACACTGTAGAGGCTGTTCATAGCCCATCCCTCCTTCTCCTAAATGCTTCTTTAGGTCCCAGCACTCAACCCTGTAGGAAAGGGCACACAAAGATGGACTTCTGGGTCAGCCTGATGGTTGGCAGGTAAAAAGCAGCTTGTTCCAATCCAGGGCATTTTCCATAGGAGTGCTTTGCTGTCCAGGCTCTCTGTATGGACAGTTGTGTGCAGGTTCTGCTGTGTAGATGCCATCCCTGTGTATTAAAGCAGAAAGTGCTTTTGTATCTGTTCTAAAGATGATGTATTCTTATTTTTGTAACCTCTCTCTCTGCCTGTCCCTTGTCTCCTTGTACATCTTCATGGGAGATGCACAGTTTTAAACACTGGACCGCTTTCTTCTAAATTCCATTGCTGGTTTCCTCATGCATATTTGTTATTCAGTGAATAAAACAGGGAACTTCTGAAATTCAGTGTGAGTAGTATTTGTTAAAGTGGGTAGGTAATGGCTCTGGAAGTGTTCCCAGGGGGTTATTTTGGTCCTGGCCCACAGGAGCAGAGCTGCTGGCAGGGCTGGGCTGTGCCAGGGCGCCTGGTGGTTCATGGTACACACACAGACTGCAGCAGGCCCCTGGCTTCATCTTTCACTTGAGATCCTGCCAGGATTTAAGCTCTGCAATGAAAGAAAGTGCAAAAAACCCTTCTCCACACACATGGTAGTAATACTTCGAGTATATTTATAGGAGGGACTGGTATTTTTTCCTGTTGGTATTAAATTATTGTAAGAAGGATAGAAGTGTTACTAGAATGCAGTTCTTCGGCCCCTCAGAGCATTTATTCCCTGCTCTCTAACAACTCCATGTGATACTGATGTTGTAAGGTCATTTTTGGATCATTGCTCTCCTGTGGTCTAGGCACAGGTCTTGGAAACCCCTCTGTACCACCTGCTGAGGGACTATCAGTGAGGTTTGTGTTTGTCAGACACAGGTTTGAGAGCTGTGTGGGGCTAAGGCTGAACATCAGAATTAAGACTGGCATTGTTTCTGGACTGATCCTGCATGGACTTGAGCAGAGCCAAGCCCTGAGGCCAGGGGCTTTGCATTGCCTCCCCAGTAGAAGAGAATAGTAGGAGCATCTCAGCTCTTCTGCCAATGCCAATGCCAGTGCTTTATTTTTTAGTAATTTCTCCAAGAATCAGCTGTTTATATTTTTCTCCCCATGCAATACACGACTTCTTAAAAGCAGAGGCTTGATTTCTTGCAGGCTGTGTTTTCTATGGTTTTATTAATTTAATCAGTACACAGGTGTGCATATATATGCAGTCATCTAACCAAAAGTAAATGAGTAAATGCTATCAGAGCTTTTGCTCCTGCATTCAGGGCATAAAAACTCACAGTGTTTTGGGCAGCTTAGCATTCACACTGATGTCTAGAGAAATCCTATCAGTTATTCCTTCAAAGAGCCACCCTTCTTTTCCAGCAGCTCAGATATATAATACAGGCTGTAGCTCCTACAGTGAAAAAATGTCTGGAAAACTTAGTAGCAGGTTGCCCCAAGATGGCACTCTGTGTGCATGTCATGTTAAAATAATCTTATGGTTCTGAAAGACCATTTTATGCACTGCAAATGTCTCTTCCTGGGGAGGTAAGGTGTAAGCCAGAGGTGACAGGCATGCAGCAAATATCGTCACACATCCCTTGAGTGGCAGTCAGTGAGGGCATCAAGAGCTTTGTCAGAGGTGGTGCAGGCAAAGACAGGAGGATCACGGTGGAAAGGCGATTTGTGACCAGACCATGACCTAATATGTTTTTATCCTTTTACATGCTTTTTTTGTATTGATAAGGTGGTGCAATTCCCAGATATATATAATATTTCATGCAATTGTTTTGCTATTCATTTATCTCCCCCTATGCAGGGTACAATCCTTTGACTGGGAAGGGAGTCATGCCCTAAGCAAAATCTGACTGCTGAGGCAACACTGTTTCCAAGGGATAGGTCCAAAATAACAAAATAACTTCCTCTTCTTTTGTTAGTGCAAAAAGTGGTAAAATTTAAAAAAAAAAAAAAAAAAAAAAAAGAAGTGACCGCATAGAAGAGAAAAGATGGTATACCTTAACTTTACGTTACAGTTCATAGAATCATAGACTGGCTTGGGTTGGAAGGGACTTTAAAAATCATCTCGTTCCAACCCCTCTGCCATAGGCAGGGACACCTTTCCATAGAGCTCATAGGGCTCAAGGACCCTTCCAGCCTGGCCCTGGACACTTCCAGGGATGGGGCACCACAACTTCTGTGGGCACGTGTGCTGGGTGCCTCATCACTCTCACTACTATTTTTTCCTAAAACCTAATTTAAACTGAATCTTCTCTTTCAGTTTGAACCCATTTCCATTTGTTCTGTCATTCCAGGCTGTTGTGAATAGCTCTCGTCCATTGTTCTTGTTGGCTTCCTTCAGGTACTGGAAGGCCACAATTAGGTCACCCTGAAACTTTCTCCTTTCCAGGCTAATAAACTCCAATTTTCTCAGCCTTTTCTCACATCAGAGATCCTCCACCCCTCTGATCATCTTTGTGTCTCTCCTCTGTGCTGGCTCCAGCAGGTCCCTGTCCCTGCTGTGCAGGGACCCCAGCTCTGGCTGCAGTGCTCCAGGTGGTCTCAGCAGAGCAGAGCAGAGGGGCAGAATCCCCTCCCTGCCCTGCTGCCCACGGGGCTCTGGATGCAGCCCAGGAGACATTAGGCTAAAATTTGGAAATTCTTAAGCCTAAAGGGATTAGCCAAATGTGTATTTTTATGAACAGAAGATTGTCAGATATGTTTAACTTTGTTTGGTGTTTTAGGTAGTGTGTGAGGGGCTCTTTTCTCCTTGCAGAGTAGTAATCTTTATGATTCTGCTTTAATGATTTTTCTTGTCTATCTTAAAAACTGGAAAAGAAAATTTTAAAATAATTAAAGTTTTCTCCTTATCCAGTTCCTCTGTAGCTGTCATTTATAATTCTTTAATGATGTACATACTTTGAATAAACCATGTATTTCAAAATGGCTTGTAGAAGGAAAAATCCTTTCACATGCCGCATTGTATTTTTTAGAGTAACTTTTATCAACTGATGACTGAAAATTTGTCTCCATTTTGAAACTTTCTGTAGTGGACTGAGATAAAATCTAATTCTGCACTTCACATACTCCATGGGCCAAGCAGATCATCCATTTAATTAATTCCATTACACAATTTTTGCAGAGAAAGGAGTAATTTACAGGAAGCACTTGGCCCCGAACCCCCTTCGAAGTGACTGGCAAAGTAGGTATGGCTCAGGCACATGGAAGTGGGTGAAGCCTCCTTCATGTGGAAGATGAAGCCCTGTGTGGCAGGATGTTTTCTGGAGCACAGGGCTGTTACTCTGCTGCCCTCTGAGCTGGCCCAGGTGCTCGCCCGCCGCTGCCTTGGCGTGTCGCCCGGAGGATGCTCCTGCACTGATGCAGGCACTGGTGGTGCTGCTGCCCAGCCCTGACAGCTCACTAACCTGGATGTGATGTGGCATGACAGGACACCAACTTCTGCTGTGGCAGCCAGGCTGTTCAGGGGCAGTGCAGCCTGCCAGGGTCTCCCAGGACGCTCGAGTCCGATCCGTGCGTAATGGCCTTGTGCAGTTAAGTGGAGCACGATGTCTGAGATGAAAGTCAAATTTCACAGTGGGCTCATCTCCCTCCCCTCCCTCTCCCTCCACCAGTTCCCCTTTCACCAGCACAACGGGATGTCTTCCTGCTTCCCCCTCGCTCCCCAAAACACAGAAGCCCTCCTTCCTGCCTGGTGTAACTAATCTGGTTTGCTGACTGAGATCTGCCGGGGCCTTTAAACTGATGCCAGCTACTGTGTACTCAGTGTAGCATGGCAGCATTTCACAGGGAAGCTGTGAAAGAAAATCCAAATCCAATAAGCAAGGAAATAACCATAAAGAAGAAGCCCTGGTTTCCATTCTGTCCATCAGCTCTCTGCCTGATGGGGCAGCTTTGCACTAAAAGTTGGCCATGGATCATATGTTAGAAGTATGAAGACCTCTTTTTTTCCCTACATTTTTCCTGTTTAAGCTCAAATCTATGAAGAGATGCATTTTAAAAAATCCTATAGGAAAATCACATTATTTTTAGGGATGAGCTCTCAGGCAGTTTGGATTCTTTTTCTCTCTGTTGGGATTAGCAAACAGCAGCAAAACTCACACTTCTCTTCCTAAATCCCCATTCAAAATGGAAGGAAGGTTACCCAAGCTCAGGTTTTGTTCTTTTGAGATTTAACTGAAAGAGAGTTTCAGTGAGGGGGTTGTGATCCTTTAAGGTACTGGCTTTCATGAAAATTAGCAGAACCATCTTGAGAAAAATATTTGCATTTCAAGCGAATGCAGATTAGTAAGACTTTTATGGTGAAAAGAACTTTTATGGTTTTATGAAGGAAACAGGTTAAATGATTTATCATTTGTTAAGTTTGTGGAGAGAAGACAACTTTTCAAAAAAGCCCTAAAGAACCCCAAAGATTACAGAACATCATGTGGGGAAACAGGATATGACAAAACCCCAGAATATGGGGGAAATCATCCCTAGTGCCAGAATGGTCCTGGAAGCAGGGGGATGCTTGCTTTTGGAGAAGAGTGGAATGGATGCTGGAAGGTCTGTCTCTAAAATGGCAGTGATGCTCTCTTCTGCCAAAGCATTCAAAGAGAAGACTGTTCTTATATGGTTTCATCAGGCCAACTTAAACTTTTATTTTATTTTTATTGTATAAAACAAATAAAGAAATTCACCAGTGTAGGGAGGATTAAGAGTGGATAATCCATTTTTGTGACTCATTCTGATAAGAAAAGAGCTCATCAACTCCCTCTAGCCTTGCATCTGAAGACAGTTGCTGACAGATTGCACAAAATATGTCCCAGCATTTTTAGGACCCTGAGACAGCATCTTGCAAACAGATAAAAGCAAATGAAACCTGACAAACCATCTTTGTACTGGAGAGATGAGAAGAAAAATGCAGATAGTTTCTGTTAGAGGATTTGAATGTGAAGCTATGAAGAAGGGCATTGAGTTGTAACTTAAACTCCTTAAATGTTCTCTTGAACATGAAGGATCTTAGTTAATTAAAAGTTATTGCATAACTGCTGCTGGGGAGTGAAAAGTTTATTTTTAATTATACTTCCTTACATAATGGTTACATGATGACAGAGGCAACATGATGAAGTGAAAGAGATTTAAGTATACTTTTTTAATACAGTGAAATTAAAAAGCGAGGTGTTGATGCATTAATTCATCCTTGACTTGTCTCTGGATCTGTTTCATGATCTCTGCTTCAGCACTCAGTTTTTAAGGAGAGTATCTGTTTGTTCTGTACTTGTACAGCCCATGGCTGTGATGATGACTTCTTGAGCATGGTATTCATCAAAACAATAAATAATCTTGTCCACTTTCAGCTTCTCCTTTGATCTTGGAATGTTTTGGCCAGCAGACTGGTACACATGCATCTGTAACTAATATGGCAACAAATCACATCTATAATTTATTGTAATAATGGAAAGCCTATTTCAGCTGGATTATTTCTTCAGTAATTTATTTAACTCTGGTTAGAGAACTGCATTTTCTGCCTTGACACAAAGAACTGTTGGCTTTAAAAGCTGAGCATGCAACAGGACAATTAGGTATGTTGTTTTTAACTAGAGACAGCATCTGCAGAAATGTTGCAAACACAGAAAGGGAAAGTTAGACGGAGGGGAGATAATATTTGAGTGCAACATAAGTAAAAGAGAAACTTGTTTGAATTTTCTGCCTAAATTAAAAATATCTGCTATGAAATACTCCCTTCTCTCTTTGAAGTCTCTGTGTGCCTGGTCAGTGTTTGCTAGCACTGGAAGGTGTCACTGTGGGGTTTTGGGGCATTAGGAGACCTTGCCTTGTTTCTGCATGCTCAGGCTCTGCTCCAGCCTCTGCTCCATCGTACAGTCCCTGTGTGGGGCCTTGATGGCTGAAATGTTGTGTCCTGGAGCATGATGTTCAATTTACCTAAACAAAATACTCATCTGGAGGAGACACCACTAGCTGATCAGGCTGAACAAAAAAACGGAGAGGAAAACCTCAGCTTAAAGGGTGGTCCTGGGTTGACTCTTGTTAGACTTTAAAAGGCTTGTTTCTAGCCATGAGCAAGCCACTGTCCATTTACTTTTGCTTTGACAAGCACCTTTCCTACAAAAGGACTGGTGGTGATGATGATTATTGCTGAGCTGGCCTATATTGTGTAGGGCTTTTAAGCTAAATGATGATAGACACCACAACAGCTCCCAGGAAATCTGGTGTGAGGCTCCTCTGCCTTGTGGCCTGGATGCCCTCCCCACCTCTTTAAATTCCATGATTTCTGCAAGTACCTAAGACTTTTTTGAGTTACAGTGGAAAAGCTAGAATTGATTTACCACCTGACTTAGTGAGGCTTTCAGCACAAACTTATGGTTATTGAGTATTTCTGACAAAATCTTGTCAAAGGGTTAGAGCTTACTTTGTGAATGCATTTATTAATTAATGTCTGCCTCTCTTTCATGGCTTTGACTATTATTTTTTTAAATGGGAGCCATCACAAAGGGCTTAATTGCAATGATTTTTTAATTATTTTGCCTTAGAAATATTTGTCAGGAAAAAAGCATATGAAATTGAATGGAAGTAAAAATTAATAGCATCTGATCCTTTCAATAAAAGGGAATTAATGCAGGGAAGATATGCAATATCAGGTTGTATCTATGAGTCAGATATGCAAAGATCCCTGTCTGAGGTACATGAAATCACGAATTTAGAGGGAATGACAATGTTGTCTGTTGTTGATGTTACGATATGCTTTCATCCTGTTGTTTGGTGGGGTGGTTAACACTCAGGGGTACCATGTGCCTGGTGTTATCATGCATCTGTATGAACAGCAGGCTTGTGCACTGCCCTTCCCTTTCATACTTGTCTGTATATCTTCAATTGTCATCTAAGTATAAACCCCAAAACTTCAATAATTTGATTGTTCATTTGTGAGCTTCTTATGTAAGTAAGTGCTTCTTATGTCCTTTAGAAGGGCTTAATTAAACTCTCTTTAGGTAGCTGATAAAAGTAGGACAGGAAGGCAGGAAGTCCAGTAACTCTCCAAACCAGTCTGATCTCCCATGACCAGGGTAGGTCCTGGAAACCCTGGACTGGGATTAAGATGCCTGCATGATTTTGAATGCTAGAATCCTGCATCTTTGTTTTGGCAAATATCAGGGATAAATTGCATGCTGTTTATCATAGTTTTTCTTAAATATTAGTGGGGAGTGTGTGCCAATTGGGAAACTGAAAGAAGAGGCTTAATGGAGAGGCACTGGAGCCAAAGATGGTGTTGGGGGTAGGACTTGATGGATGGAATTGTTCAGCTCCACATCCTCCAACTCCAGAAATATGCTGCCTGGGGAAGGCATACAAAGGAGCTGCAGCAAGCAGCAGATAACCCCATCTATACCCTGGGAATACATAGTGGTGTGCATTTGGGTACGTGATGTTAGATGCAGAATTTAGACACTACAGGATGGGGATGCAATAAAAGACTGCAGAGAGCAAGTACTGCTGAGCCCTGACAAACCTCATCAGTTGCCAGGACATCAGAACCACCACCTCCTCAAAGGCACTTTGCCTTTTCTTTCCTGTAGGTGAATTAGATGCAAGAAGAGAGTAAGTCTCTTTTTTAAACACTGGTTTACTGAGAGCTCAGCCCTGAAAATTGAAATCTGTCTGTGACTGGGAGTTGTTGGCTTCTGCTCTGTGGCTCTCTGGGGAGGAGCTGCTCACAGCTGGTTTCCCTGGGGTTTGGCTGAAAATCCTCTGCTGCTGCTTCCTTGTGCCTGTGTGTATCCCAGGGGTGGAGGCAGTCAGTGTCCTGCTTCCTTGCTGGGTTTTCACATGAGAGGCTTGTACATTTTAGATCAGCTAGAAAACAAGACAAGGTAGAG
>WBND01000571.1:466694-519988 GCA_013398595.1 Tychaedon coryphoeus | reverse complement strand
TCACTTGGCAAGAGAGCATTTAGTTTAAGTTTCTTTTTGCCGGAAATGTTTTTCCTTAGTTGTTAAAAACAGATTGAGGTTTTTGACAGCACAATGTGGTGTCCAGCCCATGTGTGGGTGGCAGGGAACACTTTGTAGGGGGGTGCCAGATGTTTTCCTCTGGCTCAGGGGAATATCTTTGAAAATACTCACCCTTCTGGTGAGATCTGCTGCTGTACAAACTGCAGAAACTCAGAGGGATCCCAAACATTCGTGCTGGCTGTGGACACTGAACTGGTGCTCTTGTACATCTGGAGCTCAGTAGGAAGCCAGGGGATCTTCTATCTTGATTTGAAGCTCCGTGACCAGACATGTCTCTGACTCATCATCTCCAGTGCCTTGCTACTGCAAATTATTTGAATTTCCTGTGAGTCTGTAACCAAGGTAATGGCACTCATCGTCACTGGTGGAGCTGGCTGTCCTGTTTCACTCATGGATTTTCTTTCTGATGGTACTTTGGGAATGGCTGTCTATGGCTGAATGGCATGATCCCTGATTTGCTTGGTTAATGAAAGTGTCTGCTTTGCTCTTGAAATCAGAGCTGAAGCTTTTCTTGCACTGATGTTTGTTTTACCCACGCCTAGCTGCTGTTAGATGGGTATTGACTGCAACTCTGTGAATATCAGTTTTCCTGCACTGTGCTTTGGGGTCAGTATAGAAAAAAAAAGTGTTCTTAGAGAGAGCACAGTGTTCTGTGGGAGTGCTCTCAGCCACTGTAGGGATTTGTATCTGTCTTCTGATGGGTGTCTATTTTTGTTCTGAGATGTGTGGACCAGAAAGACAACAAAATGTAGGTCCAGAGGGATACTGGGAGTTGTGGAATCCAGTTGCCCATCCTAGAGCAGAACAATATGTTTAGGCCATCCCTGATGGATTGGTCCTAGCTTATTTAGCCTATTCTTTGAAAAAGCTAAGACTAGATAATCTTCTACTAGCTTGTTCCACTGCCCTGTCCTTGCAATTTTTTTCTAACGTGTAGCCTAGATAATCTTTTTTGGTGATTTAACTGATTAATGTTTGGTTTACTCTCAATGGACATATAGTACAATTTACTGCTGTCCTTTTTGCAGCCTTAGGCATGAAGACTTACTATGTACAGACCTCTCTTTCTGAGTACACATACATCCTTTTCTTTGAGCCTTTCCACAGAGGGACACCCACCCCTGCTGTAAAATATCCAAAATCTGGACTATTTCTCTTGGTCACCTACTGGGTTGTCTGGGAATCTTTCTTACTGTGTGCAGTGGAGATGATTCATGGAAAAATGCTGGTTATAATCTGTCATGGCTATCTTTATTTCTAAGAAGTTGCTTTTTGAGCCTCTTTATAAAGATGACTTTACCAGATATGAGTGTATGTAAGCAAAAAAAAATCTTTTTTTAACACAAAATATTATTGAAGTTCCTTTTTATACAGCAGCAATTTAATGCTTCTTTCTTCCTTTCAGAATATGGGATGGAAAGATTTAGGGAATCCTGGGCATTTTTTCTTCCTTCTAACCTCAAAACCATGCTGCAAAAATGGTGCATCTTTCAGAATACCACACGGCAATTTCATAAATGTGGGGGCAACCAGAGCTGGAGTTGCTTTGTGAATTTGAATGACTTCAGACTATTTTCTTGCAGCTGAATATTTGACTGTGTGGGAGGGTTTTCTCCTTAAAGCAATGAAAAAACAGGGGGGTAGAAAACACTAAGTAAATTATAGTTCCAAATTTATTCAACAGATCACAGTTTCCATACCATGGATGCAGATTATATCACTAGTATTTCCTACAAATAAAGGGGGTAGTGCCACAGACCTTCAATTAATATTTCACTGTGGCAAAATATTGTGATGTAGCTGTCCCGATTCTCAATATGTAAAAAATCAGTGTGTTCCAATCATTATTTTGCTCTCTGCTTTCTTTTCTTGGGAGAAGCTTGCAGCAGAAATTGGTACTTAGTTCATAAAAAGCGCAGTTGGTATCACTTGGAGGGGTTTTTGTGCCAAGTGATGTGGCGTGGTGTGTCCTCTCCTCAGATTATAGACAGCCAAAGTTAATTGCCAGTGTGATTCCAGGCCTCAGCCAGCTCTGTGGCGGTCTGGCCTGGCCTCTTAGTCAGTTTCCCATGCTACACACTCCAAAATTTGAAAAATACAGTGTGAGTATCTGCCTGGCCGGGCTGCTGCTGCTGCTCCCCGTGGAGAGAGCTGGGCACTGGCGCGGAAGGATGTGCCAGTCCCTCGTGGGTGCCTGTGTCAACAGGCTGGAAACACTGAGCAGCCATGCAAGGAAGAGCAAGTTTCTGGGTCTGGCCATCACAAAAGTGTGCAGGCTGGATGTGCTTCTCCAGCTAAGATAGATTTTAGTGTTTCAGATATAACAAAGCAAAGCCTGACCTAAGGAAGTGCATCTGCAGAAGGCAGGGGAATTTCTTTTTCCTTTCTCAACCAGTTTTCTGCAAAACATTTTAAGTGCTTTGTGGCAGACAATAAGTATGTTGTTGAAGAAGGTTGATAGGCACTGCCTGGGCTTGACACAAGTGCCTGTGAGAGCAACACAGTTGGCATAATGACTTATATGCAGAGAGTAAGATATCTGCATCCGAGAAAAAGTGCTTTGTATGCTGGGATTTCTGCTGCCCACAGATGCTCAGAGAAAGCTTCATAACAGCTGAGGTGCTTGCAGTTTTGGGTGAAGGCCTCTGTTATCTGTAAGGGCTGAATTCTGAATAGTAAAACCAAAAACCCCACGATATTTACCAAAGGGGCACTTGGTGCTTCTGCTTAGCTTTGCATTGCCATCTCTTTAGAAATGTGAAATTCTACTTTATAAATGGGGATTTTTCTTTCCTTTTCTTCTACCTCTACCTGTTTCCATCACCATCATATTATGGATGCTACCAGGTGCAGATGGTCATCAAACCACCATCATGCAGTGCACCTTCCTCTGTGTCAGGATCCCAAAGGGGATGTTTTGCATGCATGCAGCTCATTTAGAGAAGTACTTGGAACTTGCAGACCTACTGGGAACTGAATTTTATTTTCTCTCCCATGGTAACCACCAGTTTTTTCTCAGCACGAATGGCTGTATCTCATCAGAAGACACATTTTTAATGGAGAAATAACTGGTAAAAAAAAGCAGAGCTGCCATGCATTTAGAGACAAGATGTGCCTTAACTAAATCATTACTTCTAGAAGAGTTTAGTCAAGCTGGCACCCAGCTGCCTTCACTCTGTCCAGCAACAGTCTACCACCAAACCACAGAACTCTGCCTAGAATTTGTTTTCTTAAGAAGTAATCCTTGCAAATCCTCATCTCAAATTGCAATTTTGTCTTTCCCCAGTTTCCCTAATTTTGCTAAATCCAGGTATCCTTGATATCCCTTGCCTGCTATATCTTCCCTGTGCCTCAGCCAATTCCCTACACTCTAATCTTTAATCCCTAGGTTGTTTTTTCTTTAGCCTCTGGTTTTGCATTAGTTAATCTAGGTTTTGCACATGGCTGGTTTATCTTACAACATAGTGGGTTGCCCACTGATGGTCACCCTCTCTATCAGTGCAGAGCCACCTCTGCAGCTCTTCTTGTTGGCACAAGGAACACGCTGTTGGAAGTGCAGCAGTGACTATGGGGAGTATAGACTGGCACAATTTAGGACAGGTCAGAAATTCTCCCAGAGCTGAGTTGGGAAATTGGCTGGATTGAAATTGGCACAGAAAAGCACCCAGCCTTTGAGCAGAGGCTCTGCCCACTGCAGCTGAGTAATCTTTGGGACGTTTCCTTCGTTTGTGTGTTGATATATAATATGTTTGGCTAGTGTGTCCAGGCAGCCCACCAAATTCTGTTAACGGTCTGATCCTAAGGGGATTAGCTAATGACTTTCCATACTGATTGGGTAATGACTTTTTGGAAAGTGAGAACTCAGCAGAAAACAATCCTGGCAATTACATTCTGCTCATGTCAATACTGCAAGTGCTGCAGAGCAGTTCCATGAATAAAATGGCTTAACTTCTCAAATTAAGTCTGTGTCTGTCTCACTAACCTCCCCACAGAGTCTCCTGTTCTTGTCTGATAGGGGAATACCTTCTGTGCTTCAGATTCTTTGGCAGTGAGAGTGGCTGTAATCCCCCTGAACAGACTCTTGTTCTGTCTGCTACAAGAGCTCTTGGTGTCATGCCCTGGATCCTGTTGGCATTTCAGGTGCAGCCCAGCCCAGCACTACACTCATGTGCTCCCCAGGATGCACAGATCTGTCCCCTCCTTTGCACCAGGAGAGATACTCAGTATGCTACTGAAAAGAGCCCAAAAACTTTCCTGACTTTGGAGGAAAGATAAGATTTCAGACATCCAAGTCTAGTACAGGCATAATTAGAGACATAAATGCTCTTTTGAAATGTATGGTTAAGAGGGGAAGACTCTAGCAGATCCCTGAATGAAGGTCTGGAAACAAGGGAAGAAATAGTTGCATATGTAAACACTCAGTTCAGAACAGCTCAAAAAAAGGGCAAGTTTCCAACCTGCA
This sequence comes from Tychaedon coryphoeus, assembly GCA_013398595.1. Taxonomy (NCBI): domain Eukaryota; kingdom Metazoa; phylum Chordata; class Aves; order Passeriformes; family Muscicapidae; genus Tychaedon; species Tychaedon coryphoeus. Next base: position 515,445 of record WBND01000571.1, on the reverse strand, counting down.
TTCTGATAGCTCTTCAAAGGTGGAGCATAATTTCACATGACTCTTACGGTATGCAAAGGAGAACAATTATTCCGTAAGAACAACTCAAAAATGAAACAAAATGTACCCAAGAAGGGTCTTCAACCATACCAACGCTTAAGGCTTTGTCTAGGGCTCTGGAGACAAGAAAGGGTGTGCAGCACAATCTTCCTGGTACTTGCAGTAATTTTTACTTTTTCTAAGCACTCATTTTGCCAACAAGAAACCAGTTTAAAGATGTGATAGCAGCTGCATCTGCAACTGCATCCTTCAGCCATTGTTATGCATAATTACTCCCTGTTTTATCAATTCTGTGATGCTCCCAGTAGTCTGGTTTGAGAGCCAAAGCACATCACTGAGATGTCTGCTTGGGTCCCATCAGAGGCACTGAACTTGGCTGACTAACTGCTTTGTACTGTTTGCTTTACCCTTGCTGCTTGCTGCTTGATGGAAAAACCAAATAAACCCCTTCACCTGTAAATGGGATGGCAAAGTTCATAGGTAAAAACAGTGGCCTGCATGGCACAGTTTGCTTTCTGATATATGGAGCTTATAACATACATCTTTATCAAATAGTTAGGAAGAGGAAAAACTGCAGATAAGCAGTTGGTTGGAGCTAAATGTGGCTGCTCCACTCTCTTTCCAGCTACTGTTAGACATGCTCTTAAGCAGCGTTGGTAGCTTAGTTATAAAGAGCAGCTTAATATTGGAACTGTTGGGTACATCCTGATGGCGAGTACAGATAAATCTCATGCTTGTTTTCACTGTTACATATTGCTTTGGAGATTTTTTTTGTGCTATGCACAAAAGAGGTGCAGCTCACCTCTCCCATAGCTGCTTGCCTCTTCCTTCCCCATTGTCATTGATTTGCATCCCTGAGGAGAATAATGCCTATTCTAGATTTCAAGGGAAATTTGTTCAGTGACATGCAGTTACATTTCCTCTCTATTTTGGCAACTGTACTTTTCCCACTCATCTTCACTGTAGTGCAGAAGTCAGCAGTTTTTAATTAAAACTATTTTTTTCCTCCTTCTCCTCAACAAAAACATAAAAAAATTAAAATACACTGTCAGATCTTTTTCTGGAAACCAAATATGATATGATTCGAGCATGCAAACCCAGGAGATTATAATGCAAACTGATTTGCAGCCTCTGAGTGTAGTGGCCATTGCCAGCTGTTGGCCACAATAGAGTGCTATTGTGTCCTCTCATTGTCACTGTAATGAATGGTGCCAAGTGCATCCCTCTCACCCTGCCTCGGAGTGCAGGACATCCTTCTTAGCTGTCCCCAAGAACAAGTCCCCACCACTGCCACTTGTATTCTTGTGGCTCAGCCTGAGCAGAGACGCCTCCCAGGCTGCCCCTTTCCCTGTGCTCCTTGTCATCCAGCTGCTTTTGTCCTTTCCTGGTCGGGGCAGGCACTGCTGCCTCTTGGCTGTCAGTGTTGTGTGTATCCCTCCAGCTGTTGCAGTTGTGTGCCTCTTTGTCTCGAATTTTTCAACAGGCTGAGTCATCACCACGGTTCCTGAGTGCTCCTGCACCTTCAGCATCTTGAATCTTGCTCTAAATCTTAGTGTTTGGGCCAGTTTCTGGTATTTTCCTTCATTGTCCTGATTTTGCAGATTAGAAATTTAAATGAAGAGGGCTCTGATTTTCCACTCTCTGCTGCTCCCGGGCCCTTGTTGCATAGTAAGCGACCAGCTGACAAACACTGCATGTAACATCATGCATATTCCTGCTGACATTGTTGACAGCAGAGCTCATGCATAAAAAAATTTATGCCATAAAGCATAGGTAGTTCCGCAGACTTCTGCTCTATTTAATGCCCAAGTCAGAATATTGGTCAAAGCTTCTCTAAGAACGAGAGATGACATTTCCCCATCTGCTCATGTGAGGGGAGGAGTTTGTTCTTTGAAAAGCAGAGTAATTGTCAGAAGACAAATGAGCAGGCTAAACTGCAATATGCTCCAGGAGTAATTGCTCCTGAGTTGCAAATATGTTCAGTGAACAGGGGCTGTGTAGCAACGCTGTTGGGAACAGGTGTGAAAGCATTCTAATGCTGCTGGCAAAGCAGAATGCTGCTTCTTTTTGACCATGAGGTAAAATAAGAGAAGGACTTAATAATAATTTTAAAATAAGGATTAAGAGGGAAGTTTTTGTGCTGCTTATCTAACCTATCTTCTGAACCATGCCTATTTGTTAAACCAGAGACGGAAGTATGAGGTCTACATCTTGGGGAGACATCATGGTCCTGTTCTATGTAGCCTCTGCTGGATTTTGGCAAATCGTATAGTTGTAGGATAGGCTGGGTTCTCCGAAGGGAGTTTAGTTCCAGCCCATCTGCCATGGGCAGGGTCACCTTTCACTACAGCAGGTTGCTCACAGCTTCAGTCTGATTTTGAATGTTTCCAGGGATGCCACATCTACCACTTCTCTGAGCAACCTGTGCCACTATCATTATAAGAAAAATATTTCTTACATCTGGTCTTAATCTACACTTATTTAGTTTAAAATCTCTACCTGTCCTGTCACAGGAGGCCCTACTAAAAAGTCTTGTCCCCATCTTTTTTAGAAGTCCCCCTTTAGTGGAAAGCCACAATATGGTCACCCTGGAGTCTTCTCTTATCCAGGCTGAACAGTCCCGTCTCCTTCAGCCTGTCCTCACAGCAGAGGTGCTCCATCCCTCTGAGCATTTTCAGTGCCTTCCTCTGTGCTCACTCCAGCAGGTCCCTGTCCCTCCTGTGCAGGGACCCCAGCTCTGGCTGCAGTGCTCCAGGTGGGTCTCAGCAGAGCAGAGGGGCAGAATCCCCTCCCTGCCCTGCTGCCCACGGGGCTCTGGATGCAGCCCAGGACACGTTTGGCTCTCTGGGCTCTGAGTGCCATGGCCAGAACAAGCTGGCTATACCATACTAACTAGGCATATACAGAACAAAAGTAATGTGTCCAGACTGCAAAAGATGTTAATAAGGTCATAAATTTCCATAAAATCTTGGTACTTCTCCCACTTTGAGGACACCATCACCCAAGAGGACAGAATTGTGATGGTTCTTTCAGTGTTGAAAGTTCTCTTCTGCACTGTGCCTCAGAGTTTGGTGCAGCAGGGAGCTGCAGCCCAGTTCTTGCCCTCACCTGCTTTTTAGAGTCTTCTGCGCCAAACATCACAGGTATCTGATATGAAATAGAAAATATTAATGGAAACTATCCAAAAGCAGGTGGCCAGGGTATAATCCCCTCCCTGTGAGCGATTTGAAACCAGTGTAACTAATCTGTCATATTGCCTCTTGAGATACCCTATTCATTATATTTCTAGGAGAAAGACTGTCAATTTTCTTGCTGATTTTGTGAGCTAAGTCTAAACTAAGGTTCCTGTTGCTCCACTTATGCTGAAAACATTCCCAGACAGAGTAATGTAGGAGGGTTGGGTCATACACTTATTTGCACATGAATGAAAAGCCACATGCACAGGCATTTAGCATTTTATTTTTGTAAAGACATGCAAAACTCCTTTTTTCCCTTTTTAAAAATTCAAATCTGTGCTTGAGTTTTCATGTGTTTGTTACAAATTTCTGGATTAGTGGTGTAAGTTAGAAATCCTTTGTTTCTCTACCTTTGCTGTCACTTGGCTAGCTCGTTTGAATTTGATAATGCACGATGAAAGCCCTGTGGGTAATCTGGGCGTTGCAGCTGCCTTAGACCCCATGCAGTCTCAATCCGACGCTGCCTCATCTGAAGAATCTTAATCTTTTTACCTGAGGGTGCTGAATGTGATTTGGTGGGAAGGTCTGGTCTGCACATCCTGTATCCCTGTCCACTTCTGCAGGCTTGTGTGTCCCATGGCATTATGCCACTGGCTGGAGCTGTCAGTCAACCATCCATGAGCACGTCTTTCCACCCAGAGTAGATTCTTTCCAGAGGTTTGTTCAATGAGAGACACATGTTTGAAGGTGATGGTAACACTGGTATTTGATATTTCCTAGTATCTAATGGCACTTTGTGCCAAGTTGTTTCAAAGGCACCCTTAGAGACAATGGATCACAGCCTGTTGCATCTGCAGACAGGCTGTGCTGGTGAGCTGGGGTTAGTGGGTCCTCTGGGTATGCAGGCACCTGGCAGTGGTGTGTTTTTCAACAGTAAATGTTCAAAGCAGGAATTTAAAGCATTCCAGTGCCGTGTTTCCTTCTGGGCAGAAGGCATTTGTGCCGACCTGCCTCTGTGTGTGTGTGGACTGCTGTTTGTGCTGTCGAAATGCCAGCTGGCTCCGGGCACCCGCGCTCAGCCCCGCGCCGCGAATGAACAGGCGCCGTTTGGTTGGCCCCATAAATAGTTTTTGTTCATTCACTGAAAATGCAGTAATTATAAACATGCTAGTTTAATAACTGTGTTTAATTAATGGTGGGTTAGTAAACGACGCGTGGAGGGGAGGTTAAAATTTACTAAAGGCTATCGCTGTGTAGCTCTTAATTGAATTAAGTGTGTATTAAACTGGGCCTCTTTCCTGTCCCTGGAGAAACAAGCTGGGTGCACTGAAGCGTATGGATGCTATTGATTTCAGAAAGTTCTGGTTAAAGGCAGTACAAAAATGCTCTATGGCCAAAGTCCAGATCCTTCTGCATATACAATAAGGCCAAGGCAGTGTTAGCACAAAAAGATAGAGAGCATGATGTTTACTTAAGAATTAATATACCTGTTGTTATTATCACAGGTAATTTCCCAAGAAGGCCTAGTGAAAAAAAAAATTGCCCTACACTCACAATTTTAGCCTTATTTTGGAATTGTTAGCTATTTTAATAGTTTTTTATATAGGAGAATAGGTTGTCCTGTGTCTGATTTCTCTGTGTATATGTAAAAGCATATATACACTTAAACACAGCGTCAAAAAATCTGAAGGAAAATATCAACAGGTTTTTATTTTGTTTTTTCCAGCCATCTGTGTCCAGCAACACTGTTTCTAGCATAAGTAGTCCTCCAGGAAGGTTTGTAACACAGAGACTGAAGGCAAGAGCTGCCATGTGTTAGGCATGGCATCCTTGTGCCCTGTTTCTTTTAGAGAAACTCATGTCATGCTTGAAATGAGTTTCTATAAAACTTGTGTTCTTAGCACAGGAAAGTTACATGTACATGTGGAATATGTTGTCTCTTTTTGCAAAGGGAAAAATTAAGGAGAAGCTGCAATTGAGTTTGCTGGGAGATTTGGACAAACACTACAGTTAAATGTAATGGAATATTTTTTTTAACTTTTGGATTAAAAGCTTCTAATGGACTTTTTAATGTATTTTGAAGGTCAAGCATTATATATTGCAAATGAATATTTTCATGTTTTATGAGTCTGTGTTCCCACTGTGTTCATGTGCCCTCTTCTAGCGCAGTCTTACGGATGTTGTTTTGGCTTTGCATTACAACCTTTACAAGTACTTCTCCTGGAGCCAGCTAGAATTTTATCCACATGGAAATCCAGGAGGGGGCTTTGGATTTTTTTTTTTTCCCCCCTCAAAAGGAGCAACTTGCATGCTCAGGAAAAGAGCTGTTTGCATGAACTTAATGGGTCAATAGCCCAAATAAAATTTTGCAGAGAAAGTACTTGCTGATATTTTTTGCACAGATCCACAGCATCAAGGCACAAAATCTTATCAGAGCTGTAGGATAACTGACTCAGAAAATGCAGAGAGCTTGTATTTGGCTGTTTTTCCTCCTATTGCGTAGGCTGTAGAATCAAAATAATATAAGGTGATCATTAGGAGAAAGCTGGGAAACTCTCATTGATCATTTGACCAAGCTCTCAGCTACAGCATTTTTTCAGAAAAACTGTATTTTCCTTCAAGTCCTTAGAAAAATTCTGTTTGAACTTGAAAAGGAAGATATTGTGCAGAATTTATCTCCCATGTTTGTTAGAAAGAGTTTTTCTAGTTTTATAGAAAAGTGGGTCACACTAGGGAGCACTCTTTCTTTTTGTGTCTTACAGACAAAAATGTAGTCACAGAAGGATGTCCTAATAAAGCAATTAACAGGGAGATTTGTAAAATTATTTGAGGAGTGTGAGTTTTCCAGGAAGTCAAGCAGTTTGGGAAAAGACCAGATTTGAAGAGACTCATTTGCCTGTAAGAATATCTGAAATGCTTGTACTGTCAACAAGAAAAAACAAAGTAACTCGAAAAGTTATTTACAAAAACATGTAAAGAAGTTTAGTGGGTTTGGAGGTTTGACAAAATTCAGGAAGCAGTGGAAAAAGTATTTGGTGACAATTTCTGAAGAAGGGCAAGACAGCGGAATATAGAGATCATTGTTTTTGGTGATGTTTGTGCTCTCTGGGTGCCCTTGGTCCTGGTGCTGCATGTGCTGGGGTGGAAGGTGAAGTTTCCACCCATGTGGAGGCTCTGTGAGTTTCTGGAGCCTTGCATGCCTGGATCTTGGGATGACACCTGTGCAAGGGGATCTGTTGTTCTCTGGAGAGCTCTGTGCAGCGCCCACGTACCTGTTTTGTGGATTAAAGAGCTGCTTTAAATATCAGCTCTGAGGTTTGTGACACTGTGGCACAGTAACACACTTCTGTTTGGGTTTGTGTTGTGAGTATTACGCCCCTGGTGTTTTCGTGAGAGAAATGTGCCTGGTGAGAACTAGAGCAAGCTAAAGCTGCTAAAGCCGGCTTGCGTGGTAATGTTATCTCTTTCATGGGCTATTGCTCTCCCACAATATAATTTAGTTGAGTATAAGTTGCATCAAAGAAATCCTGCTGGTGTTGCTGCTTGTTACTCTACAACATTCAGGTTAAAATAGCAAGGGAAAAAGGGCGGCTTAGCTTTGATGTCTGATACTGTTAGGAGTGAGTTGCTCTTTCCTGCTTCAGAGAGCTTCTCACAGCTGTTGAGAGAAGTACTTAGCCCCAAAATGCAAGACTTGTATCCCCCAGGGCTGGTGGAGAAGAGGTTGTGAATAATTTGACTTGAAGTCAAGGTGGTGCTCGGTGGAGCAGGAAATTAGGAGTGCTATTTTTAAATGCTGAAGAACTTATTAAAAAGCAGTAATAGTTTTCATTAGACAAAGAGCTTTGAGTTTGGGAGTCTCATGATTTGAGGTAGCATCATTCATCAAGTAAGTGTTTTTTAGAGTGCCAAGTAAATCTGTCTTTCTGGAAGGGTTGGTGACTATCAGGAGAATTAAGTAAGGGATGCAAAGCTTTTTGACATAAATCTTGGCATGCCAAGTATGTCTCTCTAAATTGGCAGCTGGTGTTGCCACACATTAGCATTTAGAATAAAATAAAAATGACAAATTTGTCTAATGTGAGAATAAAACTAACACAGAAATTCTGCTCAGTCTGTATCGTTTGGTCCTCTCTCTCCTTAACTCTGTGCCTGTGATTTTCCAAGAATTTTAAAGATGAGAAAAGCTTTCATGCCCCCTCCCCTTCTAACACCAGACGGAAAATGGCTCATGGAAATAAGCTTGCAGCAAAAGGAGGGATAATTCAGGCATCAGAGAAGAAAATTCTGAGGGTGGGCATCATTTAGCCAGAGAGGCTGGGGAATCCACACCAGTGGAGATTGTTGTGCAGGAATCTGCAGGGATGTGCCATCTCTGTCCAACACTATTTCGAGCAGGGAGATTGAGCAGAGGCTCATTGAGGTACTTTCCAAACTAGGTTAGTGTGCTTTCTGTGGCAGAAAAAGGGCAGTCAGCCTTTGAAGATGGTTATACTAGGTTAAAATCAAGAAAGCAGAACCTTCTTACCTTGCTTTGTCCTTGCCCAAGACAGAAAAGTGTGTTAATGCAAAGAATATTTGACATTAAAAAATTATGTACAACCAGAGCAGAATAAGATCCAGATCCCCATGGCTGCAAAAAGTCGCTTTGATTTTTTTCCAGATCTTTGGGTTTCTTAGCAGCAAGTTCTCTGCCTAAGGGCTCTTCAGAGAATGGGTAGTCTAAAGCTGGCAGGTCTTGAGATTAATTTTATATTTTTCTGCTGAATGTAAGTCCAAGAAGACATGTAGTAATCGTGATAACACATTTACAGCTGCACTGGAATGCCCTGACACTAAGCAGGTCATAAGCTTCAAAAAGTAACTGTTTTCTGTGATGTTAAACCAGCATTTATTCTTTGGCTTTGTAAGACTTCATAGCTCACTAGACTGTGAACAAAAGCTCTCTATTTAGCACTTCAGGAAGATTTTTTTATTTATTACTGCCCAATATATTTCTTATCTCCAAGACAGAGATGACTTTTGAGATCTCATATTCTTCAGCACCTAGTTTCACATATTTGCACAGAGCTGTAAATGAGATATTTCCTTGAATTGTTGAGTCACTCTTGTTCAACAAGTGGTATATACGTAAGTAAAACTAAAGATTTTTTTTTTTAAACTCATTATTCAATGGGAAGCTGATTAATGAGACCTTGAAACCTAATATCCCCAAGAGACAGTTCACAGCACTGCATGAAACGTAGTTCATAGCAGGCAATAAGAGTTAGAGGTGACTTGAGATTGAGCCATTATATTGTGTTTGGAGGGAAATTCAGGCTCAGGCACATAGTGAAGTTTGCACTGGGTAACAATTCATACAGATCAGCAGACCTGTGGTGCCTGGGGCTCAGTGATTGCCTCTGACAGTCAACAAGAGGTCAAAACTAGGCTATTGTGGGGCTCCTGCCCTGCTCGCTGCCAGGGCGTGGTCCTACACTGTCCCTTTCACAAACACTAATGTCTCTGTGGCAGTGTCTCCAGCTTGGCTGATTGCCTGGGGCAGTGGAAGTGGTCCTGCCCCAGAGCTGCTACTCTCTGAATCCTTGGGATGAGAGAGCATATGAGGACATCGTGCATTCCCAAACATGCAGCAAGGAGCTTGCTCAGTTATGATGACTGGCTTAGGCTCTGAACTTTTTCTCTAGATGGATTGTCAGATTTTGAACTTCTACTTTTTCACCACTCTCATGACAATAAATGTTTTGTGTAGCTTCCAAGATACAAAAAATTGCTTCTTGGTGCTGGATGAGGTCTGCTTCTACTCTAGTGACTGTCAAAGTAAGTCTGAAGTTTGCAGAGGCTGCTTATGTTTTTTGGAAACCATTGTTTTTAGCATGAGGAGTTTGGTTTCTAAATGCTCTTTGGAGGGCTTGAAAATCCTCCCCTCAGCCTCCTAAACCATTGCTGTGGCTCAGACTGGTGAGGCTATTCAGTCATGGAAAATGGAGCAGGATGGGTTTTGATAACAGCATCCCAAAGTAATAATGGTAGGAGGAGAAGGTGGAAGAGGGCAGAGGAGAGAGAAGATGCTGGAAAGACAGTGTCTGGTTTGTCTGTGTGTATGAGAGAGAGATAGAGGGAGAGAGAGAGGGAGAGAGACTGGGTCTTCTTTGCTGGAGGAAGAAAGCAAAACCCCTCTCTGAGGGCATGGTCCTGCTCCTGATTCACTGCATGCCAGTTGAAAAGGGCAGCCTGGCTGGATTTCTGTCTGCTCTCTTAAAAAATCTCAGCTCATCAAAGCCTTTATTGCCTTAAGTGTAAAGATTAGCATCACAGCTCACACTCTTGAGATGTCTGAAGCAGAGGCACACTGGTGACTGCTGGCTTGATCTTCATTAGGATGCATTTCAGTGGTTTTGCCTGAGTGTACTGGAGCTGCTCTGGCTTGTGACCAAGCTGAAGTCCTTTGTTTGTTGTCCTGCACTCCCAAGTTGAGGTCTGAGGGAAGGAGTTTCCAGTCCTGCAAGTCCCTGCTGCTACAAGGGGCTGGTTAAGGCCTGTGGGGTGAACTGGTGCCCTGATGAGCTGTGGCCACATGGAAAATGAGGCAGAAACTAAATCTCACACATCTATGTCCATCTTAAAATTATTAAGTGCAACTTCATTTATCTGATCAACCTTATTTTCAGCATTTTCTTCCCTATTCCTCTCCAAGTGTTGTACTTCTGCTTTGGAAACTGCTCTGCTTTATATTTATCCCTCTCATGTGACAGTCCAAAAAGCTTGCATGCATACTCTTTTAATTTTTTCTTAAGTACAATTAATTTCCAAATAAAGGTTAGCAGTTTCAAAATGCAAATGTAAAAAACAGTGTTCCAATGAGAGAAGAGAAATTGTGAGCAACCTGCCTGTCCCCAGGAGAGCTGCAAGGCTGGAAACCCCAGGAATGAGTAGCTAAGATGGGTTAAACAAGGGCTTAATTTTTCCTTTGAAAAATACTATTACCTGGTATATCAAGTCTATTCAAAATTATCCAAAATATCTCTTGGCAGATTATGGTTTTAATAAATCCTATTTAATTCTGCTTCTTTCATTAACGGATTCCTGTTATGGTTTGCACTTTCAGTCTTTCTGTAGAAGCAGGGCAAAATTTCCATCTGTTTGCTTTGTTCATGGAGAACAGAGAGTCCATAAATTAGCTATTCCTTGTGGGAAAGCCTGCAGTGGCAATTCCTGTGGGACTTTGTTCCTCTCAAGGGGCAAAATCTCTTTTTCAGGCTTGGCTCCTGCAATGCACGTTGGGCTTTTTACATTGGGGCAAGGACTGGCAGGATGGGTGATCATCAGGCTTGTCTGAAAGAGCTGTATCGGACACCAAACTCTTCAGATTTTTAAGGCTGAGGGTAGGGAAAAAGAAAAGAAAATATTTTGGGATTTCTTAGTATAGTTCTCTGGAACTTTCACAGGAATTTAAATATTATATGTCTCTTTAAAATACTGGGTTTTCCCAGTGGATGAGAATTCCAATTTTTTACTTACTCTACTTCATTGTATTTTTAAGGTTTTCCATCTTGAGACTGGGCATTTGGGTTCAGTTTTCCTTTTATGAAAAAAGCACTGGGACATTTAAATAATTTAGGGGAGAAATTATATGCACTCAGCAAACAGATGTCAAAAAAAAAAGGAATGAAGCTTCAAATCTAGGCCTCCAAAGTCACTTCTATATATTTCCTTTTTAAAGAATGCATTTTTAATCAGCTTTCAGAAGCAAAGTGACGTGCTGACATATACATACATACCCAGTGTTTCATCATGGGACAGAACAAAGAAAGTGAAACCAAAGTTACAAACTATTGTATGTTAAATAAATGCTATGATACCAAATTGGTTTACCTGACAAAGCCCAGAGTTGTCATGTTGTTATCTTCCAGATGATGTGAAGATAATTGAATGAGTTTTTATGCTTTGTAACTACAGGAATTCATACAAGGGATCTGGTGGCTCTGGTAAAATCAAAAGGAGAATTAAAGAATACCTTTTTCCAGGAAATGTAATCACTGTTCTAATTGTAATTTGTAATTATAAGTTCTGATTTGTGTTTCATAGTCTCGTTCAGCACGTTTTCCTCTGAAATAATTTCAGGGGTGAAGTTTGGATTGTGGTGTGCCTCTGCCTTTCTTCATGCAGCACAGCTGAAGGATGGCTCCTGCCCTGGGTATCATCTAAACTGTCAGCCAAAATATGAAGAAATGCAATAATCTGAAGGCAGTCTTACATGCTTTAGTAGAATAATGGAAAAAAAAGTACGTGAAGACAGACCAAAGAGGACCTTGCCCTCCTGAGGATGGGGTTGGAGGGGTCAGCCCAGCTCATTTTGAGGCTGCTGCTAAAGCTGCTGTTGCTGCGCGGTTCCTCGGCACTACCACGTCATTAGTTTGTGTTTGAGTTTGGGGTGTTTCAGTCCTGGTTTAGCACCTGGGTGGAGCTTTGGGCCAGTCTGACCTCCAGGGGCTGCAGGTTTGCCCAGGGCGCCTGGGGGAGCAGGGACAGTGCAGGGTCTCCACCGCGCTCTCGCCTCCTCCTTTGGGGAAATGCCCCCACACATTGCCCTGTCCCCTGGGCTTTGAGCCAGCTAAGGAAGATCTTTGAAGATGACTGAATAATACAGTGGGGGGCAGAGGCTGCTACACCTTCCACTGGCATCTCTAAGGGTAGATCAGGTTCAGTGGAACAAATCTTCTCCTGCCATTCATTACCATCAGTGTGAAGGTGATTTCTGGGTTTGTCACCTCTCCTTTTTCATTTTGGTGGAGGAGATTGCTCAGGTTTTATGGAGTCTTTTTAAAGCTGTGTGTGACACCCTGCTCCTCCTCTCTATATCCACCCTGCCCAAACTGGACCATGTTAGCAGCTATAGTAAAAGAGATGCTATTTAACCAGGTCCATGCCTGCTGGTTGTCAGAACAGGAGAATGTGGGACTAGCAAAGAAGGAAGGTTGTACCTGTTTTCTCTGGCACTGGGTGGAAGGAATAACACTTTGTCATGCTCTAGCTTTCCTGGCTGCTGGGTTGTCAATAATTGCTGGCAACTCTTCATGAGCTTTCCTGCTTGGGAAGAGTGGTTCTTTCTGCAACTTCAGAGTATTTCCTTTCTCTGTTGTTTTTCTTGTTGGCCTTAAGTCTTTCCTGCCTGCAGATTGCTCATAGTAAATCATTAGTCATCAGTAAAACTGTTCTTTTTTCCATACATGAATAGTGCAGTGATGTGACTATCAAATACCTCTCTTTTGCAGCACTTAGTATGTTGCTTGGGATGCTGTGATGACTTGGAAGTTTAAAGTGTTTAAGAAAATAACTTTCAAATACTAAGAGTTGGGTTGAATTTTCTAATGCTGAAATATATGCTGCATATTGATATATGTAATATCATCTTTGGGAACATTCAGGTGACAACATATATATATTTCAGCTCCTGATCCCAAACAGGTTTCTAAGCACATGATAAAACAGATATGTTGTAAGTCTGTTGATATGAGCAATATTACATAATTCCTTAAATGTTTGAAGGATTAATACTTTAGTTTTTGGTAACTGGATTTTGGGTTTGCTGCACTTGCTTTTTTCTAAAAAAAAATCCCCAAACATGTATTTAATTTAGAATATTTGAGTCCAATATAGTAGTAGCACTATATTTAGTTTTAAAAAGTCTGTTTGGTTTAAATAAGGCTCACTTTGAAGCTTGAACTTAATGGTAGATTTGGGGAGGGGGAAATAGGGGGGTTGTGATGGTTCTGTTTTGTGTCTTTTTATTTTAGTGGTTATATCTTGTTACAGAGAATTATTATGATGAGAGCTTATGAGGGGGAGTTGGCTTGTTGCATGCTCCTAATCTTTGGCATGTCTCTGAAAGCCTGCCTACCTTTTTTCAGATATGATCTGCAGTTACACACATCTGAACAAAAACAAAAAAAAAAGAGAGTGCATTAGGTCCAGTGTGTGGTTAATACACCAATACTGTTTGGGACAGTATAGATTATTGTGTGTGTTTGCTCTGAATGGACTCCCTCTTTTGTCCCTTCAGCCTAGTAAGAACATTGACTCAGAAACTTGAATATTTAAAATGCCTGAAGGCAAGACTTTGCTCTCCAGGCTTTGCTCCTTGTCTTTGCAGGGGTGATGACTGCATAAAAGCACATGATTAGATGAAGCATTGAATTATTATTGATAGTGAATAACATTTATTTATATACTTTTAATTGGGGCTTAGTTCAGCGTTGAAGTTTTCTGAAGCACTAAAGACAGACACAAGAACCAGCATGACAGCAACTTCTGTGCGTGAAACCTTTGCCCCAGACTTTGTGCACATTTAGTGAGATGGTATGTGGTGTAAATGTGTAGAAAATTAGTCTCCTGACCAATACATGGTGGTGACAATGTTTCTGAAGAGCGAAGTCGATTAAGTCTCTGTGTATCTGGGTTGCAGTGTCTGGACTCTGATGAACTTTATGTGCAGACTTCCAGGAAGGCAAGTAACTTGTGAATTTGCCCCAAGAGCACAGGCTCTACTGGCTGGGGATAGGTCCTACAGTTAAGGCAGAAAATGCTTCACAGTTGCCAAAGCAAGGTAAAATCCCCCTTCCATGCTAAGAATCTGAGCTTTCTCTATCTCTAGCTGAACTCTTCCCTCCTTTTTCTTGAAAGATAATTTTCAGTCAGACAAAAAATTCTGTTTGAAAGGAACTAGACCAAAGACTGTACTGATTACCCCATCTAGTTATTTCTGGAACCAGAGTACCATCCTGGGCTTGCTTGTGTGGAACTTCAGAAACAGCCATAAAATTCAGCTTCCTCCAAAAGCGTGATCATGTATTGCCTAAGAAAGGTCAGAAGGGCCTTTGGAAGATTCCAGATCCATGTTCCAAGAGGTCTGGCTGCAGAAAGACATTGCTGCTGTGGTCAAGTCTTATGTGATATCTTAATTGATGATTTGGCCAAGGGGAATCAAGAGCAGCTTCAGGCAGTTTGCAGATGGCAGCAAGCTGGGTGGGAGTGCTGATCTGCTGGGGGCAGGAAGGCTCTGCAGAGGGATCTGCACAGGCTGGATCCATGGGCTGAGGCCGATGCTGTGAGGCTCAGCCAGGCCAAGTGCCAGGCCCTGTCCCTGGCTCACAACAACCTCCTGCAGCTCCAGGCTGGGCAGGGTGGCTGGAAAGCTGCTGAGGGGGAAAGGCCCTGGGGATGCTGATCAAGAGTGGCTGAACATGAGCCAGGGTGTGCCCAGGTGGCCAAGAAGGCCAAGGACATCCTGAATGTATCAGCAATGGTGGGGCCAGCAGGACCAGGGCAGTGACTGCCCCTCTGGGCTGGGAACTGTTTGGGCTGCACCTCAAATCTGGCTCAGTTTTGAGCCCTTCACTGCAGAAGAGACACTGAGGTGCTGAAGTTGGACTCAATGACCTTGGAGGTCTTTTCCAACCTAAATGATTCACGATTCCATGAAAGAAATGGATGCTGTGGTCAGCATCAGCAGCATCTATTCTCTGAGAGGTGACAGCTCATTGCTTCCAGTGAGTTTCTACCAGCAGGATTAACCTTCAGTTTGGGAAAGAAAAATCCAGTCTGGCATGCGTGCTTTGGGAGGCTGCTGTAGTTCAGCTGGAGGTTAAGAGGACAGAGGCAGCAATGACAGGGTTATGGTTTAGTGGTCTGTGTCCTTCAGAGGTCACAGATGAACCCTTCGTGTCTCAAAAACCTCTGCATTGATCTGAGAGGAAGAATGGGAGCTAAATTAAAACTTCAGAAACTGACCCTTCATCTGTGGAAATCCTGCTGTTGGCTATGGTTGAAGCTCTGTCCGGGTTTTGGAGATGCATTCCCTAAGGAGTTGATGAACAGTCAGCTTCATGTGTGCTCTTGCCTGTCAGGGCTATATGGAGGAAAGCTGAGCTCTGCTGATGTGCCAAAGTGCTTCACACCTCTGGAGAAGGAGCAAGTATAACTATGCAGTGTTGAAGGGAAATGCAGGTATTGCCTCCAGGTAGATAGTGCTGGTAGAGATGTAAACAGTTATCTGAAAGCCCTTTGGTTTTTCATCTCCCCACTGACTGGGAAGTGAAAGATGAAAGAGAACATTGGTGATGAGGAGTAAGTGAGCAGCATTATAGGATCTGCCTGTCATTGCTTTGGGTAAATTCTGTGCGGAAACTTTTGAAGTGGTCTCTAGAAAGCAAATTCAAGCTGCCCTTCTTTGAGAAATGTGGAAAAAACTATTTACAAGCAAAGTACTCACAAACATGAAAAGAAATAATAATATTAAACAATAAAACCTATGTCTGTTCTGAAGAGTTGGCAAATTCAGAGAGAGAGTCTTTTTCATGGGCTGTAGTTTGGCTTGTTCAGACTGAGAGAGACTGGAAATTCTCATTCTCCTGCTGGAAAATGTCATGTCCCAGCCCTGGTGGGCCACAGGTGTGAGCTCCTGGTGTCCCCTGGGTTTTCAGTCCAGAGCTGGGCTGATCAGTGCCAAGAAAAAGAAGAACCACAGTCCAGGGAACTTCTGTGCCTCAGCTAGCTAAAAGCTAACAAAAAGCCAAGGAGAGCTCTCTCCTGCTGTCTGTCCATGCTGCAGACAGCCCAGTCTGTGAGAAGGAATGCAAGTGCAAGAGCAAGTGCAGCTTCTGCAGACAAACTATGCAGAACTTCTTCTCCCCCTTCACTCTCAGAACCTGTCCCAGAAGTGCAGAACTTATTTCTGGGCAAAACAGAAAAATGGGGATACAATTCAGCACCATGAAGTCACCCCAGGACTCTGCCAAAGCCAAGATGGGGAGGATCTTCTCTGAAAGTCCTTTCCTAAGCTCTACTTGGCACACTTGCTTGGGAGCACTCACAGAAGGCTGTTAATTATTTTCAGTGCTCAGGTCAGATTAGAGATGATTAATGGATTTTAGGAATAATGATGTGGAAATACGTATTGTTACATCTGATACTACTACTGCAACTACTACTACTACTACTACAATTGTTTGTCTTAATTCAGACTTATGGGAAAATAGAAAGCTATTTATTTATTTATTTATTTATTTATTTAAAATTGTAGCCTTTCCAGTAACACGGGAAAATGCCATCAGCCCACCTTCCAAGTGTATTCATTTTGCAGTGTTGTAAGCTGTTTGTTTTCTCGGTGCTTATCAACATTTAATTTAAACAGTTTGTTGGGGACATTTGTTTGTTTAATATAGAATCACAGTATTGGAACATGAGATATTTGTGGTTTGTTTGTAATACTAGATGCATGACTCTTGCAGACAATGCAGTCCAAATTTGACATGTTATTTACATTTTCTTGCTTTATGAATAATTATTGCAGAGATCTTTCCCACAGGAAGATCTTGAGAAGAGTGGAAGCATTTAAAAATAGTTACAGATATACTTTTCTCTCTATTTTAATGTAAGTGTTGTTTTCAGAAAGAACTGGAGTGTACAGTAAATTTCTATAGGAGTGTTCAAAACATTACATGGAGGCCCAGTCCCTGAGGAAGCCTTGCAATTGGGAAATCTGGGGTTTTGGTTTCAAGGTATAGGTAAATAGGGGCTTGCTTCAAAGTCATACAGGAATAGGTGACACTAGTGAGGGCCTTTAAAGACTGGGTCACTTGTTTAGGTGCCAAAATGTAAATTTGAAGTCAACCTCTGTTACTTATATGTCTGTAGGTGTGACTAGTTTTCTGTGTGAAAACGTCTCTGTGTGTGTGAGATAGAGCTGTGCTATTTTCAAACTTGGAACAGAGATGTTTCTTGGAATCTGCATACTTAAAATTATATTTCCTCTGTGGTTACATAATTGTAGAGTAAATCCAGAAAAGCATCACTGACTAATTATGTTACTCCCGATTTTTACTTCTATAAATTATGTCAGAAATGAATTCTGAGTACTCTGGAAATTCATAATGGTGCTTCTCAGCATCAGCTCTGAGCTGTTCAGCAAGTGGAAGAGATCCAAAGGATGATTAGGCTTGTTGGTATACAGAGGAGGCTGAATAATTGCAGAACTGAATGGCACCATTCTTCAAGAAGCTCTTTAAATACAGTTCTTTCATTGTTGAACAAGCTTCCAATAACTTGGTTCCTTACACAAGTTTTTTGGTTTTTTTCTGCTATCAAATTGAATAGTCTTTAAGGGCTTAGAGGTAGATAAGTAGCTTTAATGATCTGACAGCTAAAGAAGTTTGCTTTGATATAGTCTGGGACACTAGATCATGTGAGAATTAGGTGATTTTTAGTCTTGTCTGAAATAAGTTGTTTCATTCTGGTTTAAATGAATGCAAAAAGGCAAGCCCATATTTCTTCAATACACAAATATTGGAAAGATTTAGGAAGTCGCTTAAAATTGCAAAGCTTCTTCATTTTCCCATCTGACCTGGACTTAGAGAAGAGCCTGCTGGAGACAGTTTGTGTATAAAGAGGGTGAGGACGAAAGAGAATAATTTGATAGTACTAAAGGGCTTATGTATCAGTATCAGAAAGAGTTTTAGATTTGATCCTCTCATTAATAATGGATGTCCAGATGGATGCTTCCTACTCTGCTGTCTTTTTTTAATTCATCTGAATGATGATGGAAAATGCAGCCCAGTGGTTTGAGCCCGGCTGTCTCTCCAGTTTAAAAGTGCACTGTGTCTGTCTCCAAATCTTCTCTTGCAACACAGCATTTTGGTATGTTGAAAAGTGCACTCGGGAGGTTTCCTTACCAAACAACCTAGTTATTTAATAACAAAAGACCTAAAACTGTGAAGCTGGATCATCACAGCCCTGGCTCAGCATTTTATTGCCATCTGCAACACAACTGGCTTTGGTTTTCCCTGCTTTCAGAGCAGGGCTGCCTGTATGATTGATCACCATCCCAAAGTACATCATATTTGCTGTCCCCAGAGGACACCAGCCTCTTAAACATAGGCAAGACTGCAGAGACATGCAGTGAGGGAAGGGCTTGTGCTGCCTGACTTGGAGTAGGAGCTGGAGCCTTTGGTCAACACCACAGTTCAGAGTTTTACTCTTAACTTCTGATATATAGCAAATGTGTTTTTCAGCTTTCACCTATTCATGCTATTTTTAGTAATATCATTAAGTCCCATCATGTTCCTGGTCCAGTGGGAAATACTTTCTGGGATATCATGATCCCTGATTTCTGGTATAATTTCACTCAAAATGTTTTGGACGTGTCTCTTTTTATGAGCTTGCTTATGTTATATGGACATAAGAGGAAGGAGAAAGTTGGTGGCTTCAGAGCTCCAGAAGGAATAAGCAGCTTCTACCAAGAGGCACTGGTTGGTTTTGTGAGAACTGGGGCAGCTCCTCCTGAGCAGTGCTGCTGACAAGGAGCTACCCTTTGGCCTTTGAGGTAATATTGGTGGTGGAAGCTGCTGTAGACTTCATACTGTCCCTGGACAGAGAGTGATCCAGTCCTGCAGTGCACTCAGACGATCTGGAACAAGGGTAGAAGGAATGAGGAGAGCCTTGCTCTCTTCCCATCCTCTGGTGGGACATGGTGCTCCACATGGTGCCTAGTGGGGGCACATACAGTCCTTATGAAATCTTCCAGTGTCCCTGTGCCTACAGGAAAGCTTCAGATGAGGCTGTATGGGATGCCTACTTTTTTGTAGCTCTATTCTCTCTTTATAAAAATGGGCACAATCTCCTTTCCTTAAGAGAGGATTTTACTGATTGCCAGTGTTTTGGATACTGTGAGAGCACCTGGAAATAAGTAACTCCCATAGAGAGCTATTTGGTGGCAAGGTTTCAAAAACAAATCCAAGTATATGATTAGGTTTTTATCTAACCGCTGTGCCCCCCTTCAGAGTGTAATATATCCTACAAAAATTCTGCATTTCCATGCTTGGCCGTTCCAGTGTCCTCTTGGTGAACTGTTCTTTGTTCTTAGGGCTTGCTTGCGCTGATACTGTAAATGTCTTGGCAATTACTAGGTTTGATTTAGTAAGTCTAGATGTTTGCACAGGTCTTTTGATGTTTAATATAGTGGACATAAATACTTGAAAATCAAAGCAGTTAAGAAAGTATTGCAGGGAACCTGTCTGCAAGAACTGATAGAGTTTCATCACTGCCTTTATTTAGCTACGCCATATTAGATTTTTTTCTGTGTCCAGTTTGTCTGGGTAACTGGTTTAAAGCAGGTTTCATCTGATCATATTCAGATACCTCTGTTTTACTTGGCCACACATTTTTTAGGCAAAAGAGCATAAGGTGCACTTGAAAGATGTCATACATCTAGCCTGAAAATAAAGACCTATAAGAGGCCAGAGAACTATTTCCTCCTAAGAGTGCCTGTTCCTCTCCTTTGGCCAGAAGTGGAGTCCACGGTGACAAGCTCAGATGACGATTGAGCTGATGTTAAAGAACAAAAATCCCAGTTTTAATATTCCTGTATTCCTGTTGGCTCCTTGTGTGGAGGTCAAACCTGAGGCTGTGGTTTGACTATGCAGAAAATCCAGCTTTAGGGCTCCTACAGCTGTACTAAAAGCATTGAGGCCATGAAATATAAAATGCTGACTGCTATAAAACTTGCTGTCAATTCAAATTTGTTCAAAATCTCTCAAAGCCTCCCAGCGTAAGATTTAAATTTTTATTGCCAGGTCAAATATCAGAAGTCTTTCTATGGCTGGCATAAAGCTGACCTGTAAATGTGCACTCTGGCTAATTCAGCAGAAACATGACTGTGTGCCCGGATCTGATTTGTACCACTGGGTAATTCAGAATGAAACAGATTTGCTGCTGTCCTCAAGGATTTCAGACTTCATACCATTACAGCAAACTCATCTTTCAACAATAGTGTGTCTTTGAGTGAAAAACCTCAATTTGGTTCCAAGGTATCTTTTTCCTATTACTATTTTTTTTGCTATTAGTTTCTAACTAATAAGTAGAACCTATACTTGAATAGAAATTAGTACATGAATGTCTTTTGCTGGTCATGGATTTATTTCTCTGGCACTGAAATGCCCAGATGACTTTAGGAAAACAAGTACAATGTTTTCATCCATATATAAAAAGATTTACGGTATATGTCAAACATAACCTTTAAAGCAATTATAAAGTAATCTCACTCAGGGGATGAAAACAGTTTTTGGAATAACTGTATGTATGTTTTTCTGGAAGTTTAGGCCAGGCTGGAAATGCCAAAGGGGTTATCCTGGAGGATTGGGTCTTGGCCATTTGCACAAATCACCTTTTGAAAATCAGTAATGGGACACTTTAATGACCCTCTACATTTCTGTTTCCCCCTACAAGGAAGTGATTATTGGAGCTCTTTACATCATTCCTTTGAGGACAATATAGGAAGAAAAAGTTCAATTTGTAAGAAAAGAATAAAGCTTATTGTTTATGCCCTGAATATCCACATATGTTTTTTGACAGTTCCAGCCTCAACTTACTTAAAAAAAATATTCTTATTTTTCCATAAGCAGCCATTTAAGACAGCTTTTTTGCTGCCTTAAGAAAGCCTCAAAAAAGCACCCTCTCTTCACCTACATCACACATGTTTAACTTGGTATTTTGAACAAAAAGGCTGGACATGAAGGAAGAAAATGTGCTACTTCCTGAGCCATAAGTAAAAACTTTCACTGAGGAATGGAGAAGAAGATAGCCAGTTTACTTACTTGAGTGGTATTTCAGCCTTTGAGTGCACATCTTATGTGGGCGCGCTGGGTGGAACAAGGGCAGGTAAAAGCTGATTTTTCTGTCTGTAAATACTCCAAGGATGAAGGTGAGAAAAGCTGATAAACACTAAGAAGAGCAAAGAGCTGTAGAAGCTGCATGTCTGTGGGTATAAACTGATTATGAATACATTTAAGCCAGAAGCACAGACCATTTCCAACTATGTGAAGTGTTGGGGCAGCTTTCCAGCAAAATATCAGAGATGTAAGTGCTCTTTACTTCTATTTGAAATTCGATGAGTTTTATTGATTAGAGCATGAAAAGGTTGCTGTAATAGCTGGGCTCTGGGTTTGATGATGCCCAGGAGGATCTTTGTGGCTGGTGGCACGAGGAAGGGGACCAGGCAGCTCTACTCACCAGTTGCTGGTGGCACACCTTTGGAAAGAGGCATGCAGCCAGGCTGCAGCCATGCAAAGTGGCTGATTGTTTTGTGGTTGGATGGAAAGGAGTGGGGCTTGGCTGTCGGCACTGCTGTGTGAGAGGGGACCATGTTTCTATCCAGGTTTTTGCAGCAACTTTTTGATCCTCTGAGAGCATCTGTCCCAAAAGCTTCTCTTCTTGCAAAGGAGGGTGTCTGTCATGTGCTGTAGGCTGGCTCTGGGTTCAGTCCATGGGCTGCCATAGCAGCGGAGTGTAAGCCTGAGCCCTAAAACCAATACTTAGCATGGTGAGAGTATTTTTAAGATGAAATCCCATGAAAGGCTGATCCCTTTTGTGGGTCCTCCTCAAACTTAGTGGTCATGCTGTCTCTGCACCATCACAATCCTTCTATTTGAACAGGACTAGTATTGTTTCCATATCACACTCAGTACTTTCCCTTTTTCCACCTCAGTACTTTCCCAGTCGAGATGTTCTGTGCTTGCAAACATCCTAATTGCAAAATCTTCATTTGCTTTA
Source organism: Tychaedon coryphoeus (assembly GCA_013398595.1). Classification (NCBI taxonomy): domain Eukaryota; kingdom Metazoa; phylum Chordata; class Aves; order Passeriformes; family Muscicapidae; genus Tychaedon; species Tychaedon coryphoeus. The sequence goes on along the minus strand of WBND01000571.1, from coordinate 493,627 downwards.
TCCTTGAAACTGCTAATGAAAAATCTCAACAGACCACACTACTGAGATTTAGGTAAGATGGGAGATTTAATTACCAGAGAGTGTGAATCAGTAGCCTCAGAGGGATTCAGAGCAACTAGGACAAAATCTCTTTGGTGGAAATTTCTTCCCAGGAACAGGGACTCATTTTTGTAGTACAGGGGACTTTGGGGCCAGGGGACTGCCCACTCCCAGTTCTGGCTTGTTTTACTCCAGATAAGTCTAGGCAATTCCAGGGTGGGCATAAAATCAGAGTATTTGGGGGTTTTTTGTATTTTTTTTTGTATTTTTTGTTGTTGTTTTTTTGTATTTTTTGTATTTTATTCATGCGAGGCAGGTGGGGTGGTATGGCAGCTCTGTCACCTACAGAAAGTAAGCAAGGTGGTGATGACTCCATGAAATTTTCTCACATGGGTCTTGAGTTTATTTTGTGGGAGTCAAGAGTGAAAATAAGTTTCTTCTTAGTGTTGAGGTTTGCATTTTTATCAGGCAGGTCTATTATTTCCCCTGATGAACCGCTTACCACCTTTCTATTTTTTGCTTCCATTGGCAATGGACACCCGAGCTGCTCTTCTCACCAGGACGAAGGCATTCAGCTCAGTGCTGTCTGTTACATCTGGAAGGAGCATTTCCTATTTATGCTTGTCTGGAGTAATTTTTCCAAAGCCAGAAGGTTTTGTTTGAGAATATCAAATCCCTTGAAAGTACTGTATAATTATCTACATGATTAATTTAAGTGTCTGCCGTGGCTCTGCGGTGAGCTCAGGGGCGTAGACAGGCAACCCGCAGTGTATCGACGCCCGCAGCTTTTCCTGTGGGGAGAAGGAATGGGGTTTTGAAGGCTGCCAGCCTCCGGCGGCATGGAGGGGGCCGTCATCCTCTATCTCTGGAGGGATTTGTGTGCATGGAGGGGGAGAGCCCTCCAGCAATGTTGCTAAATGAATGATGGATGAGTTTTGCGTGGAATGCAGATGCCTTTGAACGCTCCAGTTCGGCTAACTGCAGGATTGAAGCTGAAGTCAACATCAGTGCCCTTTGCCAGTGCAGAGGGGATTTGGAGACTTGAGCTAAAACTCTGAGCTGCTTTCAAGGAGTCCCAAGATCTCCAGGCTGGAGACCCTGGCAGTGCTTTTGATCTGGGGATAGCTGGCAGAAGACAGTCCATAATATGTCTACCCAATGTCAAAACTGATAAACAGCTGAGAGCAAAACTCCTTAAATTATTAGGTAAAAAGGGCCTCAAATAATGATCTGGTCCAATCTTCTCTAGAGCCTGAATGGTTCCAAAGATTTGCCACACAGCCAACCCTTTCTAAGTGAGATATTCCTTTTGTAGTAGTCTGCATTTGTCCTTGATGAACTTTACCCTAATTTTTAGAGCATGTTTTTCTGATTTTTGCCAAGATATTTTAGATGCTAATCCTGTTCTCCAGTGGGTCTGCAGACACGCCCAGCTTTGTGTAATCTGCAGATTAAATATGTGTACTCGCTTTCATTGTCCAGGTTACTAATGAATGTGCTGAGCAGAACTAGACTATATAGATCCAGCAGAGCTCCACTTGCAGTGTCCTTCTGTTTTCACAGAATGTCATTAATAACTACTCCCTGGGTATGGATTTATAGTAGTTTCATTTAATCATATTTCCATAGTATATTTATGAGAAAGTTGAGACAGTGACAAAAGCTATAATAAAGCCCAGATAAATGACATCCAACAAATTCTCCACTATGAAAAGAAAAATCATTTCACATTATTTTATTCTTGCCTCTCCTGTTTCTGCTGCTGCTTATATTTTTGTTCTCTTCCACATACATGTAAACTGTTTCTCTGTTTGATTTGGAGTTTGTAGGATGATTGATGCTAGACTGACTGGTGTCACATTTTTCTGCTGCTTCTCTTTCTATCCTTGAAGACAGCCACTGCTTTTGCTGTTGTCCTTAATTCTGCCCCCTTATCTGTTTAAGTTCCCACAAGTGACCAACAGGGAGGTATCTGAGATGGTTATAGCTGGTTTTGTAGGAAATTTGTGGTGGTTTATCCCATTCTGCTGGACTGGAAATACCTGGAACAGGCAGAGAAGAGGACAGTATGCCTCTGTAGTGATACTGTATCACACTGTGTACTAATCTCCCATGCATATTTAGTAATTTTAACAAGGACTAAAGCAAAATTCAAACCAGCATTGACTCTTTTGGTGTCATTTTTCAATAACTTTCTTTCTGAGCAACATTTTTCCGGATTGCCTTCTTGGTATTAATATGCATATAAAGGGTAACTTTTTTTTATCCTCTGCAAGTTTAATTTCATTTTTATACCCTCATGTTTCTATTATTTTTGCCTATGTGTTCACACTATTTTTTTAAACTTGTGCTCAGTAACCTTTTAATGTTCTTTCTTCTTGTCTTTGAGGAAAATAAAAAGCTCGTGATGCTGCTAAGTCTTCTGATCCTTCTTCATTGAGATGCTATTGTGCCCCTGCCTTTTAAGTACAAAATATTGTTTCTTCAAGAAACTACAGCTCACCTTGATTTCTTTTTCCTTTAAGCTCTTCCCCATGAATTCTCTCGTAGCAGGTTTTTTTTAATGTACAGAAGCCAGGCAATTCTGTTTTGCTGTTCCCAATCCCTTGATTTTACAGGCATTCTTACATGAGTTTCTTTCCACCTTCTTACCCCAAACACATCTCTCTCTGGAGGCACATCCCTGCTGATTACTTGAGCCTATCCATTATGTGAGAATGTTGCTCTGAAGGCACCAGGACTTTCCATGTCCTGCTGCTTTCTTTTTCTAGCAGAGATCTCATGCTTCTACTTTCCCACTACCATTGAGTCAGCTGTTATCAGATTCTTGGTTTAGGGTTTATTGTGCCCTCCCTTATGTTTGTTTTGTTTTGTGTTTTCCGCCTTTATTATCAACCAGATATTTAGCAGTTTTTCCTCCCCCTGTGTTCTGGACCTCAGAACAAATATACACGTCATCCTCAGTACGCCAAGAGATTCTGCCTCTACTTTTTCTTTGTTGGTCCACATATAAGCGATGCATTTTCAGATCAGTATTTCAGATCTAGGTCTTACTACAGCAAGTTCCAGTTATGTCAATCAAATCACTGCTTTTGTCTTAAACATCAGATCTTAAATAAGACTTAAGTTCTGTACTTAAAAACCCCCCATATTCACCACTGTTGCATTAGGTATCTAAAATATCCAGAGGATTTAACCTTATCTCCTGGTCAGTGTCTGTATTATCACCTCTTGTTTTAGACGTGTGCCTGGGCAGTTTCTGTTTTTATTCTTCCCTCTTCCTTCCCTGTTTTTCCTACCCTGAGCCTAACTCATAACTCCCTCTCACTAAGCAGGGGGCCAGTTTCTCCTTTCCCTAGCTGATGTCGATCCCTATTGAGCCCTTGGTGCGACACCACCGTCCTGGTGAAGATGCTGGTGTCCTCCTGCATGAGCATCACAGGTGGCCCTGATCTATTGTCCCTGCCTGAGCTGTGCTGGGGTCACTCCTGGGTGCAGGTAGTGGCCCACAGACAAGGAAGTGGCAGAACTTTGGATACAGCTTCTGGGCAGCAGCATTTTGCAAGAGCCTCCCTCTACAGTCAGTCATTCTTTTGGGGTTACAAGCTCTTTCTACAGCTTTTCTACCTAACACAAGCCTTTCATACGCATTTGCAAGAGCAGACCTCCAAGCAGCTGCAAGCTTGAAGCTGCTTTCTTCAGCTTTCCTGGTGCACATCTCACTGAGCAGCATCCACTGCTAGAAAACAAAGCCCTGAAAGAACCCAGTCAATACCAGACTTGACTGTCTTGTTTTTTGTTTATTCGTAGATCCCAATGATCCTGGCAAAAAACCCCTGTGTCACCCTGTTGCATGCTAAGCCCTTGCTCCCAATGACTCCTGGCTGCCTGTGTGCCTCCTTCTCCAAACTGCAGGAAATTGGGGAATTCACCTGCCCTACTCTTTTCCCAGGAAACTGGATAGTCACTTCCCTTAGATGTCTTACCCCACCGGTGTCCTCACCCTCCGTGTTTGCTGCTGCCCATCCCTTGCAGCTTGGTCGGGAGGGAGGTAAGTCTGGGAAGGGTCTGGTTTAAGCCTATCCCAGCTCAAAATCACCGGACGGCAGAGCTGTCCCTTCAGTCGCTGGTGAGGCCGGTGCCCCTCCGGCTCCTCACTTGGAGCGGGCTTGGCAGGAATGTCCTCTCCGCTCTGGTGAGAGCCCGGAGCGGCGGCAGGAGCACCTCCCGGGCTCGGCAGCCCGCGTTTCCCCGCGGAGGTCAGGAGCTGATGGTGACCTTTATTCCCTAGCTGAGGAGAGCAGCTGGTGCCCTCAAGTGGTAAATCGCTGAAGGAGAGCGGCCAGGCCGTGCGGGCCGGCCTTGGGCCTCGGGCCGGGCCTGCAGCGGGTCTCTGGCGCTTCTGACCACGCTGTTTTTTCGTCCTTGCAGGACTACACGCTGTGGTGATCGCGGTGGGAAGGACGCTTTGTTCCCGACAGAGCGAGAACACCGGCGGCAGGCAGACCTGGACAGCCACAGACGCTCAGAAACTCGACCCTCTGCCTGTTCGTAGGGCTGACTGTAGCGCCTTGGCACCAAACGTCTTTCCTTGACTGCTCTTGGTCAGCTGGAACCTCCCAAAAATCTCCGTGAGACTAGATGGAGCTTGCTTTGGACCTGCAGCCCCACTCCAACATGTCCCCAGGGGCTGCGGGGGACCACGATGGGCGACCAGGGAGCCGACAGGGGCCAGGGCTGACGGTGTGAGGGGATGCCCAGGGACAGCGATGCCCATCACGCAGGACAACGCGGGGGTCTTCCTCCCCCTCCTGTGCCAGTGGCTGCAGAACAGCCGGCGGGAGGGCGCCGAGGGAGCCGAGCAGCAGCTCTGCCGCTCGGCCGTCCAGAAGCTGAGCGAGTACATCCAGCTCAACTTCTCAGTGGACGAGAGCAATCTGCAGCCAGGGAGCTGCGGGACTTTGGATACGGAGATCTGCACCATGTACCTGGCCCAAGAGATGCGGAAAAATGAGGTCCTGGGCTTGAGCTTTGGGAATATCCCTGCTCTGGGGGACTATGGGGAGAAGCGTCGGGGAGGAAAGAAGAGGAAGGCGCATAAGGGGCCTGTGCTTGACGTTGGGTGCATCTGGGTGACAGACTTGAAGAAGAACAGCCCGGCCGGGAAGTGCGGGAGAGTGCGCCTGAAAGACGAGATCCTTTCTCTGAACGGACAGCTGATGGTCGGTGTGGATGTCACTGGAGCGAGGTAAGGCTGGAAGAGCCGCCAGCAGCAACAGCTGCCTCTGGTGCCGCATGGTGCAAGTCACAGCTGATACTGATGGAAGTCCAGCAGCAGAGGTTCTGACCTTTGCTTTCCAGCCCCTGAGAGAGCCCTGGGCTCATTCTTAAGGTCTTGCAGAAAATAAGTAACAAAAGAGGGTTGATAATTAGCCCACATGTGCTACTCACACTTCCGCTGGAAAATTTTCAGGGGTCACTGGGTCAAAAAATTATATGTCATAATCACCAGAGGGGCTCCACTAAAACAGGAGCCTTCCTGGGTTTGTATAAAACTGTTATCTTAAGCAAAAATGAACACAGACGCAGCAGCACTGGAAGATATTTTTACAGGTGCTTCTTATTTTTGTTGAATCATTGCAGTTCAGGGAAGCATGTTTGACAGCTAAATGTTGTCTGAGACTTTCTAAAAGCAAGATATTTTTGTGTTTTCCAGTTTGGAACAACTTCATTTTAATAATTTCCCTTTGATTTTAAGGCATTTGCTCTCTTCTGATGTCTTCTGACCCAGAAAACAAAATCTTTAGGAGTTCAAATAAAAAATTAAGATTTTTGCAATGATAGATTATTCTTGTGATTTTTTTTTTAATTCAGCTATTCCTTGCTGTAAAATCAGTTATTGTCCCAGTTTTGCACTTTGTGGGCTGGTAGACTTTCTCACATTACTCTTTGCAAAGGCAAAAACCTTTCTCTGCTGTAGATGAGGATGTAAATGTTCATTCATACCTGAGGTTACAATGTACCTGAGGGCATCAAATCCTCCCCCTCTTGCCAAAACAGAATTTATTTTCGGGATGGACACTTCTGGAAACCAAGTCCTAGTGAAGTGATCCTAACCAGCAGTGAATGTGGCAGGAGTTTTAACTATCACTCCCAATTCTGACACATGGCAGAATAAAAGCAGTGACTCCTCAATCTATGGGTGCTGGGCAGCTCAACCTTCTGTGGTTTTACAGGTATGAAAAAAACCTTCTGTAATTCCTAATGTGTGATTCAATGAATGTATAAATATTGGCAGTGTGGCAGGATCAATCAGTGGCACCTCTGAATTTGAGAGTGTTTATGGCAAAAGGCAGTTAGTTTGCTGTTTCCCCCTAACAGTCAGAGGTCACTGTTTCTGAATTCAAGGGAATTACTTGCATTGGGCAGTTATCTTATTAATGATGCAAAATGAGATAATAGCAAATGAAGTTGAAAATATTTGGATATCTGTCCTTTTTGGCCTGTCCCTGAAGGCTTCATTTAGGGCTTGTTCCTTTTGGAAAGCTCTGTTATTAAACCAGCAAGCTGTGACTGCAGCTAAGGGGAACCAAGTTCTCAATTTTCCTTATTTTTTTGGCCATTATGAAGGCAGAGTTTTGGTAGCGTGGGGTCAGTGTTGTTCTTAAAATCCTGTTTTAGAATATTCTACATCCAGTTTAGGCCAAAATTTAGGATATTTCTTAGTCAAAACCTGTTTTATTTTCAGCATCCAAAGCATCCTTGCGTAACCTACTGTTGACTTCTATTTGACAAGGGTGATGTTGATGGATGGCAGTTTGGGACCTTGAGGATACTCCCAGTTTGGAGAGCTGGATTTTGCCTGGCTGGCAGCTCCAACCCTACGTTCCCACACTGTTCATCTGGAGTGCTTGAGGATACTTTGAGACTCTTTAACAGTAGCTTTCTCCATTTGGGTCCTCAGATATAATTGTGTCTAGCTTTATAATAGGCTGAAAGTCAACATCAGCTTGCCTTCTGGGAAGACTGTTTCTAAAAGGAAGCTTTGCTGGAGTAATTCCATATTGCTGCTATGGTGGAAGTAGCAGAGCCCTTTTCTCCTTGGTTTTTCAAGGTGTTGTTAGGGCAGGACAGCAGACTGAATAGTAGTTCTGACTCAATTATTCTCTGGCTGAGTGAGAAACACTTCCAGGTTGATACAAGGGGCTATGGGTGCTCTGATTTGTGGTGTGATTTACTTTGTGGAGCCTGCACATGGTCAGTGAAAGTAAAATACTGCCTTAGCTCCTGCAGCACTAGGCTGGATTAGGCAAGCAAAATCACTGCTTATGTGTTTATTCCACACCTGCCGAGTGTTTCAGGGCATCCCCATCTTGCCTGATGAAGGAGTTTTTCAAACTGATGCTATAGGGAATCTTCTGATTTATTCCCCTAACAGTGGAGGATTTGCCATTTCCCACCTCTGCAGTAGGATATGCAGAAGTGTTCTCACGTACCCTGGGCTTCATGTAACCTCAGCTCTAGTTCCAGCCTGCCATCCAAACCCTCCCTGTTCCAAGGGGCTGAATCAATACACTAGAAAACAAGAATGAAGAGGTGAGGGCACAGAGTCCCTTCTGCTGGCTGTCCTATGGATGTGTTCAGCCTCTGGAGGATGCAGGAGCAGATGACTGCAGCTGGAAGAGATTTGGCAGCCCTGGACAGACAGGGACCTCCCTGGTGTGCCTACAGGTCCTCATGTCTCAGAGTGGTGATGGGGTCAGACACAGTAAGAGCAGCATAACACTTACTGGAGGAGTCAGCTGTGAGTACCACTCATCTGTCTCTTCTTGCTAGGAAAACTGAATATGACTTCTTTAAAAAAAGTAGTTTATTTAAATTCCACCTGATTTCCATGTAAATAGCGAGACAGGTTGATTATTGCTGAACTTGTTTCTTTTATTTTTTTCTTTCTTTTCATTTAGACAAACATTATGCAGTAATAAAATCATCAAAGCTCTTTGCTTAACAGGGTATTATTACATTAGAGATAAATAACGTAGGTGGTGTCATTTTCGGTGATGTTAGTGATTGAGGGAAAATTATTGCTCTCTTTAGAGTTAGCAAATTGTGTGTGTCTATCAAACACAATTGCAGTGAAATTAGCTGTATTGGAATACTGAACAAAGGTTAGTCAAAACTCTGCCTATTTATTTATCTTCTGTCTATACAACTGTATCTCCAAAATGCGTGGGTTATGTTCCCCCAGACAACTTCCTTCTACTCGTTTTGGGCTATTACTCACTTACTGGAGGGAAGCTGTTAGTATTTCTAGAGGTGACAGATGAATCCTTCATTTCTTGAACATAACTGAATGGGGCTTCATTGAGCAAGTCCTGGGAGCATTGCAAAAAAATTATTCTGTCATGAATATAATTCAGTTTGAAATATTTGATTATGAATTTCATCAAGCATAGCTGCAGTGCTTGGACACAGCTGCCATATACATTTAATCTTTAAAATCAGTGATAAGTAGATTTCCAAATTCATTTTTGAAAAAAGTAGAGTAAGATACCTTACCAGTGATGACAGTGTGGTAGAAACATGAGATATATTATAATTTTGTCATTGAGAAAACCCAACCACTCCTTCAAAATATCATCTTTCTCATTGCCAAAAATTACCAAACATTGCCATATGTGGGAATACAGTCAGAGAAGTGGCTGACTTCTTTTTAATCCACAAACTGGAGTTGCCTGCAAAAAAATGACAAGAGAAATGTTTTGACAGCCGTACCTTTGCACAGTGCTTTCGTAGTCTCTCCTTTTCAGTCAGTGTCCTGGAGGGAGTTGCTAAGACTTCTCCTCAGATATGGCATGCCAAATTTCAGGGAAAACAGTTTCTTTTCTAAGATGCTGAGAAAGACCTTCAGGAATCAGGTCTGCAATGGAGAGGGAGCTTCAAGTGCCACTACTGAAGGCAAAGCTTTTACTTTACCAGAAGCTGAGGGTTTTCAGTAGAGCCAAGGTCTTTCCTGAATGCTTGGTGCTGCTGCACATCCTATGTCCCTGCCTCCAGGATAGCTGCAACTATGAGGGTAAAGTCCTGCTCCTCCTCACACCAATGCCATTAGTGGGTGTGTGATACATGGGCATTCTAAGCACAGTCCTGCCTCTCTGGAGGTGCTAGTGCTAGCTGAGGACAATTCAAAATGTCCAACAGAATTACAGGTCTCAAAATGTGCATAGCACTTCGTGCTGCCTGGTGTGGCAGTCATTAACAGTCCTGGGCTCTGCTGGGTGAAATCTTGATGTTTTTCATCAAAAAAAGAGTTCTTGCTGGTGCTGCAAACAAATCATGCAGTTCCTGGCTGTAATTAGAGAGAGATTCTGCCCTAAACAGGGGTCTTCACGAGGGCAATCTTCTCTGTTCCCTTATTGTGGGCCCTGCAGACAAGGAGCAGACCTGTACCTGCAGAGCAGTGCATGTGCTGTGGGGCTGGGAGCAGTGAAATCTTTGCTGGTCTGAGAAGAGCTGCTCAAAAAATCTGAGTGTGGTTTAAAAACTGTTTTTTTTTTTCTGAAGAGCAAACCTTTCAAGGCACTTATTTATTGTGATCTCCTTTCCTCAGAAGTTTGAATGGGATTGTTTTTTTAAAATGAACTGCTTTGCTCCTGCAATAGAAATATTTTCTTGCTGGGAGAAACACCATTCACCTTGAAATGTGGTCACTCTTTGATATTCAAGTGCTCCAGTTTTTCATTTTCCATGAGGCACTGCTTCCTGCCACGCCATGCTGAGGCACTGTCACTGCCTCAGGAGGCTGGCTGTCCTTTCCATGACTACTTTGTCCCTATCGTGGCAGATGCAATTGTCTCTGGAGCACCTGCAAGATTTTGTTGCACTGTGTTACTCAGCAGTGTGTTCAAAATGCATCCATGTGCCTCTACTGATGTGTGGGGATGGGATACTGCAGGAGCCAGGATCAAGGGCTGCACTCCCTCAGCATATCAGACCACATTTCGGGTTACAAATCCATTCCTTAGTAGGGGTGTATGAATGCGTGTGCTGTGGTGGAAGGGGGTGGGTGCCTATGATGGGATTGTTTTTTACTGAAGTTTTTGGGGATTTATCTTCCTGGCAGTGCAGTCTCCTGTATACATCCTTTCTATTATAGAAAAATCACCCCAAGAAAACCATCACTGGTCTTCACAGAAAGCTTTGTCTCAGCACCCCCACCTTCCAGGCACATCAGTTTGCATGGATCAATGGCTCTGTTTTACTTTGTTTCCTCACCTCCTTCCTAAAGCAAAAGTGCTGCCAACACAAAGTGCTGCTCAGTATAAGCAGCTGCTTTGCCTGGTGTTAGCAGGGCATTCTTTTGGTTATGTGCACAAGAAAATATTTTTGCTTTAATAGGAAAAATAATGGAAATTTTTCCTGTCCTTTTGCCCTTGGCCAAGGGGCAAACATTTCTGTGGGAGCTCCTTGTTAAAATATTAACAGCGCTGACTACACAGCAAAAAACAAATACAGTGGTCCTGGAGACTGCAGCCTCCAAATGCAATCTCAGGGAAGAGAATTCTCATAGCTGACCTAAAAAATACCCCCAACCTGTTGTGGAATTGAATTAGTTTCCTTTTTTATATCATATTACCGATCTTCATGCTGCTAAGTGATGGATCAGGGCACAGAGATTGAGACCTGGGGCTTGTTATCACGGGCAAGGCTGAGAAGCCTGTGCTGACGTGCCCTCCAAGCTGACTGGTGTAAGAGTCCTGAGAATAGAAAATAAGCAGCACATAGGGATTTTGGATGAGTGTTTTCTCATCCAGTTGAGCTGCTGTGAGCTGGGATACAGTAAAAACCTGTGTAAAATGAGAGAAAGCCTATGGATATCTAACATTTGCAAGGCACAGCCTAAGTCTCACTGTGCTCCTGAAGTCTGGAGCATGCAGTTCCCTCTGAAGCATGGCTGCTGTGTTTTCCACTGACACTGGATATAAATCCTCTGCTTGATAGTGGATATAAATTCTTCCCACTCTCCTCCCTTAAAATATAGCAGGACTAAGAAACTAAGAAAGAGATGTTTTTCTTCCCTTCTTTTATGTTTCCTGGAAGGTATGAGCAGACTTAGCCACACATGTTGAGAAATAAATTGCTCTGAAGAAATGAGCTTTATTCCAAATCCTCTCTTAAGAGCCAAAGTCTTAAACAGAAGGTCACTAATCCCCAGACTCAGCAGAGATCATTTAGCTGGTTTGTCCTCTTTGCTTTATTAATCTGAGCGTGTGTTCACTTGGTTTCCCCTCCTCACCCTTCAGTTACTACCATTCCTCTCAATGTCCCCATGCCAAGCCTCTGTGGAGGCACAACTCATTCTCTTGTAGCAATGGCCATTATCAGCATCCCATCACTACAACTACCTCCTCAATAGACTTTCTGAACCCCTCATCCACCTCAAATTTGCATCTTATTTATCTTCTTGCTCAGACGAGTTTTATCTAAACTCCATAAAAATGATGGGAAGGCTTCCACTGATTTAAATAGCTCACATCCTCTATGTGTTTGCATGTTTACTCAAAAATTTAGGGATCAATATGCCTGTCATTGCCTTCTACATAGTGTCAGCACTGAACAGCAGAGCTGGCCTCCCTCTAGAAATTGTGATTTCCCAGGAACATACATGTATAACTAGGCAAAATCCTCATGGTCATCTGCCAAAATTGCTCCCAGCCCTGCCTCTGCATTCTTGCTTTTCAGAGGCATTGCATCAGGCTTGAAGAGACTTGGGCAGAGGTCGGTGGTGCTGCCTTAGGAGGTGGAAAAACTTCAGAGGTTATAGAAAGGGTTTTTTTCTGTGCTTTGTTTTTGTTTCAATGAGCTGTGAAAATTCTGATTAGAAATCTGTACCTTGCTGCCCAATGTATGGCTGTGTCTCTCCATTTAATTTGCTGTTCTGACCATGCTGTAAGTACAAGAGAACAAGCCCAGTGTTTTGGAGAGTGCTTTGCCCTCCCTGCTCTTCCCTCCCGCCTCATCCACTTTGGGAACAGCCTGTTTTGGTGAATCAGCCTTGTGCCTTGTCATTTACCCTGATACCAAAGTGCCAGCAGGATCCCTTTTACATCCTGAGTGGGATTTTCAGCTGAAACGTAGCAAGCATCGCATGCTGTCAGGTCACTTAGAAGTACAGTCAGGGAGAGCAGAACTTAGCTAATTGGCAAACTGCTGGAATGTACAGAAGAAGAGTTGCTTTTTTCCACTGCTCAGCCAAGTAGCAGGTGAGGCCTTCAGCCGCAGCATCAGTTATTCTCACAGCCTCCCCAGCAGTGCATTTGCTAGCACAGAACAGTGTTACAGCCATCAATAATTAAAAATACAGTTGTTCAAAGACACAAGCAAGGAACATTCTGTGCCCATTATTCCTACTCTTTCTACAATGCTTGTGGCCTTACACACCCATTTGCCATGTGCAGTCCTTCCCAGCATCTTCTAAACTGTACATGTGACTTTCTCTTCATATTCTGGGAGTCTGGAATTTTGCACAAAGCAGACTGTGGGCTAAAGACTGATTTTCTTGAGACAGAAGCTCTGAGCTGCTGCAAAAAGAGGTGACTGGAGCAGGTTACTGAGTGGCAGTGAGAATCCTGGGAGATTGTCCTTTTCCACCTGTATTGACTGATGTGCCATGAGCCCTGGAAAAGCATAACTTCTCCAGTCCTCATTCAAATGTTTTTTCTTATGGCACTGGGCTAAGTGCGCAGCATTCTCATTCTTGGATGTGTTTTGTGGCTGCTCTGCAAGCAGGCCATGATCATAGGGGAGGGAACTTAGTAACTGCAGGTGAGGAGAAGGCAGAAGTGCTTAACACCTTCTTTGCCTCAGTCTTTAGTGGGAAGACAGCTTGTGCTTAGGACAACTGTCCTCCTGGGTTGGTAGAGGGTGTCAGGGAGCAGAAGTTTAGGAAGGACATTGATATGCTTGAGTGCGTCCAGGGGAGAGCAACAAGGCTAGGGAGGGGCTTGGAACACAAGCTCTATGAGGAACAACTGAGGGAGCTGGGGTGTTTTTCCTGGAAAAAAGAAGGCTCAGGGGAGACCTTATTACCCTCTACAACTTCCTGAAAGGTGGTTGTAGTCAGGTGAGGGTTGGTCTCTTTCTCCAGGCAACAACTGACAGAACCGAGGATGCAGTCTTAAGCTGCCCCAAGGGAAATATAGGTTGGATATTAGGAAAAAGTTTTTACAGAATGAGTGATCAAATGCTGGAATTCTCTTCCCAGGAAGGTGGTGGAGTCACCATCCTTGGATGTGTTTAAAAAAAGACTGAATGTGGCACTCGTGTCATGGTCTAGTTGGGGTGTTGGGCTCGATGGTCTTGGAGGTCTCTTCCAGCCTGATGATTCTGTGTGTGATATCTTCTTGCCAGACTGTGTGTGGTGTGATGGTTGCTGTCCTGGAAGATGGACTAGAACTGAACTGTGACCCTCCAGAGCTAAAAGCATTAACAGTAACGTCAGCTTAAAACCCACTTATCCCCTGTCGCTGGGAATCTGCCCTGGACTGGAAAGGACAGGAGCAGGGAGGATTGAAAAATGATGAACAGGAGACAGTTCCACAGTCAGAGGCTCAACATCAGCCTCAGAGAGATGGTTTGTCAGCATGAACCTGCCATCTATGGACATAAGTGAGAGGATAAATACAAAAACATAGGTGAGATCAGCAAAGAGACAGATATGTAATCACAGAGGCAGCTGTTGCAGTGGATGGCTTTTGGGACGGGGTTTTCTTTTTAACATGGAAAACTCTGCTTTTTTTAGCTGATGTGACACTTGCCTCCAGCTCCAGGCAGTATCACGTGCTCCTTGAAACTTATTTTTCTGTCTCCTTTTCATCAGATGTGGGCTATGACAGGAAGGGCATATGTATCAACTGCAGATGCTGCAGTATCACTCATTGTACTTGCTTCTTTCTCTGGGTAAAATGTATGATGTTCAGCAAGATCACCTCAGCCTCCAAAGGAAAATGTTTACCAGACCAGTAACAGGGAAAAGATAAATTGGCAGGGACTGCCACAAGATTTGGGGCAGTTCAGGAATACTTGTACCTCCCAAAACAGGACAAGAGTAAGGCAAATGATGATTATTAGCAGCAAACTTCACCCCAGAGCATCCAGGACTCAGGAATCCTGTCCAGCTGAAGCCTCTCTAACAATAATGTGAGAAACTAGAGGTAGATGGAAGCTGGATTCAGGCTTTTTCAAAATAAAACACAATTGTTGAAATATGACTGAGATTACTGTTTCAACTGATGTGTAAGAATAATTTCTAGTCTTTAAAAAGGTGACAAGGTCTGGTTTTAACCCTTCTCCATAGTCGGTACTATAGGTAACCAGATGATCTTAAAAAGAGAAACAAAACAAACAAACAAAAAAACACAACCAAAAAACCAAACCAAACAACCAGGAAGATGAATAATTGATTAATATAGTAATAACTTTGACTTGTGTTTCCTATGCCATTACTTGATCACTGAAATAGGTTCAGGCTAGTGGGGTAACAATCCAATGAAACAAAAGTCAGAGAAAGTCTTTCTTCCCATCCTCCAACACTTTGACCAGTGTCTCTTCTTGCCAGCATAACTAAAGAATTACTAAGTGCTTGCCAATTTCTCATAGCCTGGGCTATTTTTATTCTGGTAGCAAAGAGAAAAACACAGACATGTGCTAACCAGTAAACTTTGTGGTACCGTCTATCTGAGTACAGAGCCCTAGGCTAGAGGTTGAGGAATTCTGTCTTGAAAACTCGTGGATGACAAATGGAGCCAAACCAGTGTGTGATGTTCTCACTGAAAATGGTTTCTAACAAACAGTAATTGTTCTGCTGAAAACAACATTTAATGTTTTCATCTGTGGAAGAGTTCTACTAAAACAGATTTTTCTCAGTTTCCTCTAGAGGGCAATGTCATATAAATATTTTAAGCAATTTCTGGGTTCTGTCAACCGGGAATTTTAGCCTGTCTTATCTAGGAATTTGCAAGACAGCAGTGAAAATTGTTTCTTTACATGCTTTTAAGATGTGTGTATACATAATATAATCTGATTTTTGAGCTCGTAGAGTGCAGTAGCTAATCCCTTTAAGAAGCAAGAAATATGTTGTGCATTTTGGATAGATTTAGCTATTCTGGAATGCAAAGGGGGAACTGCTGATGAAGATCCGACTCTCTTCTCTATTTGTGCACCTTCAAGGACTTCTAGGAGATGCCCCTTATGTGACAATTGTAAAAAAGATTATAATCCAGTCCTCTAAGAATGAAGTTACTAGTTGTAGTTTATGTCAGTAGCTGAAACTTAAGAGAAGAGGATAAATCTAAATACCAAATCTAAGTGACTCATAAGACCTAGGAAACAGAAAGGTATTGTGTTATTATTTATTTCCTTAAGAATTTATGCATATATTTCTGGGTTCACTAAATGTATGGCTTGTTTGATGTGTGTTAGTAACAGCACAATTTAAAAATTATTTGTACACATAAACAGCTGCTAAAATTAGTATAAATCAAAGGTGGTCACTCTGGACCTTAGTAGTTTTATTTAAGCGATATTTTTAATCACTGTAGTATAAAAATGGTAACTATAGATAAAGGCTCTTTAGTTTTCCTTAAAGCTGAGGTGTCGGGCTTGAAACACTTTTCCATGGGCATGAATTTCATTTTTGTCACCGGTATCATTATCTTCCTTCCTTCTCCCAAACTAGCATTAATAAAAGAAAAATTTGTCTAGACCTTGCAACATAAAAATGGCTTTAGGGAAATCCTTTCACAATTTTGTCTCCTTTCCTCTCCTGATGGCCACTAGCCCTTTGCAGATTCACCATAATGGCCCTATTGCATTATCTTGCAAATCTCATACATTTACAGAACTTGAGGGTTAACATCCTTGATTAAATATTTTTTCCAAAATAGTAGTAGTTGTTACATTCTCTAAATGAATAAACCTGCTAGTTTGTTTCTCCCCAAACAGGAAACACAATTAATTGAAGTAAAACACTTATTCCCCAAAGTGTTTTATTTTGAAAACAATGGTCTGTGAATAAAAAAACAGTATTTGTATTGGCTTCAAAATCAGCAAGCGTTAGGTAGTAAAGTAAGATTTGCCATCTGCTGTTGAGTAATAGCAACTCTAAGAAAAATCTGAGGTCTTCTGTAGGTTTTAAAAGCTTAAATAGGTGAGAATTGCTTTTTAATTATTGCTGCTGGCCAGACAGGACTTTTTCTTAAACTTTGCCTTAACAGAAGTATGATAAGCAGTTTGCAAATGGTAAGTTCCTGGGAAAAAATTTTAGAGACCTTAGAGAAAACTAAATATTCTTAGTTTCATTTCTCCTATGGCATGAGAAGCTTCATGTTTGAACCTTATATTCATCTCCACCTTCTTTTAGGGCTTGTGTTTAGATGTCACTCTCTCTAAATTAGCTGTCAGCTTAATGCTTAATCACAGGGGGATTATTCCTTGCCTGGCTGGGAGGAGCTATGTTTGGGCCATAGGTGTGTGGCTCACCCTGGGCTGGGATCTCTGTTCATGGGTAGTCCAGGGAATGTCACACCTGCATGGCTGCATGTACTGAAGGAACCTCCAAAGCTCACAGCTTTGTCTTCCCCTTGCCCCCTCTGCCTTCCTTGCTGGTGAGTGTTCTGCAGTGCAGCTCTCTTGCTGCCATGCCCGACATCTCTGACAATTCCGTAACCCTGAGATTCACTGGAATGCCACTCCAATTTGCCTTCCATATTTCCTCCTCCTGCCACTGCATATCTGTCCCAGCAGTACACTAAATAGTCTGCTCCCTGATCTGATTCTCTGTTATGGTCTGCATTTGGGAAGTAAGTGGTGTATACAGCAGAGCAGAAAATTATTTAGTAATCCAGTTTCATCCGGATGAACTACGTGGTTAAAATACATCCGATTTCAATAGTTCACCAGTTATGCTGTGGAGAAAGAAATAATAGTTTAAAAAGGTGTACAGATACCAAATGGATTGGAAATTAATGGCTGGTGTGTGAAATCCTAAATAAAGCAGGGTTTTCTACAGGGCTCTGCCTTTAAAAGGACTCTGTATTAAATAGCGAGTGAGAAAGGTGGAATATCAGTGCTTTATAAGAATGATTTTGTGGCTTAAATGCTTTTCTCTGATGACCCGAGAAATGAGTTATAAACTGTGGAAATTAATTTAGGGAGCATCATCATTAAGAAAAAAATCATGCAAATTAGAGAAGTAAACATCCCTCTTCAGACAGGTAGATTACAGATGAGCTTCAAAACGAAAGAGGTAAATGACTAGAGGGTAGAAAAAATTTAGGACAGAAGTAGGACTTAGAAATTCATCAATCCTGGCTGGATGAATAATAATCAGAAGTGTTTTGTCTAGTATGTAATTAAATTAGATATCATTATCTGTTAAAAATATTCAGCCAGCTCTAATAACCAAGGAAACCAATCCTGAGGCCAGGTGTTAGCTCTAACACTCTCTGAGGTTTCCCGGCCTCAGGGATATTGTCTCATTTAATGATAGTATCAATAATAGTATTAAAGAATAGGAAAAGTAATAGTCTCCCTTTTTATATAATCTTCAACATGCAGAGCAGCACACCTGGGACCCACTGTCCATGTCCTACATCAGGGAATCATGCATGACTTTGTGAAACCAAGTCAAGATCTCCTCTGGATTAAAAAATGTCATATACCGTGCTATATATGGAGTCATAAGCTGGTGTAAGAATCCGGCATGAACCCAATGTAAAGAACTAGTTTAAATTCCATGTAAAGTTTTGACTTCTTCACATTTTAGTGGCATTTGCTATTTGCTTGTAGCTCATGCTGCTCTCTACAGTAAACTGGTTCTGCCTTTACCTTCCATTTCTCTTCTGCATGCTTCTATTTTAAATCATTGACTTGTAAGTTATGTTATCATAAACTGTATATGACTTAGAGCTATGTATCTACCTCCTGTCAGGGTCTTACAGCCTAATGGATAGCACGTGTGTGTTTAAGAAGTCTTGGGTTCTGGTCAAGCCTTTTCCTCATGCTGTGAACAAGTCACGGCCCCGGTGACAGGGAGGTGATGACAACAGCTCACTTTCTGCAGGTGCTTGAGCTCTGGGGAGGAGGAGCACTTTATTAAATGGTGGGTTTTACAGAAGAGCATTTCTTTCCAGGTATTTGCTTGTCTGGTGCAGGGTTACAAAGTCAGACTACCTTCACAAGGGCTAAAATTCTTTGAAACACCTGTTTCTGCAGAAGTACATTTCACCAATACAAATAAGCTCTAGCTTAGGAGATACCTGCCTGACTTTTAACTTAGGTTATGAATTTAGCTGTTATCCTCTTCCCAAGAGTCTCCAAGAGGTGTCAGTGTACTAGGGCGAGACTTATTTACCTGTAGAGTTTCCTGGAATAATGACAGAATGGAAAAACTGAATTCTGTTTTTCCGAGGCCTTGAAGCCAAAACCCTGTCCTTTCCTGTGCCTAGAGCTTGCTTTGTGGAAAAACAAAAAACAAAAAATCCCCTCAGCCTTGTTTTTGTCGTGGTGATCTAGCCAACATGCAGTTGAAGTCTGATTTCCAGATACAGTATTTGAGATTTGTGGTGAACTGAGAAGGTCCAAAGCCAAGTCTGCTGGAGCTGCCAGTTTTCTGGTTGGAGTGCTTGCTCTGGTTTATAAAACTTTGCATATTATACCTTACTGTGTTATCTTTTAGAGCTGAAGCAATGAAAAAGACTCCCTAAAGGCTGAAGACTTTGGATGGGGGTTTATTAAGAAAAAGAGGCCACTTTATAGCTTTATTGGGGAAAATGTCGTTAAATAGTTTCCTGTTTAACACAACTCTTACTTTGTGAGAACTTCCTTGCAAGTATAAACAGACCAGTTGGGAAGCTGAGGAGGAACCGGTATCAAAGGTAAGTGTGAGAAAGAAAAAAACAGGATTAAATATAACCATATTAGTTCATTGCATGGCAAGCATGCACTGGAAGCAGCCTGGTAATGCAGAGACGATTTCCCTAGCCCAGCTCCCAAACTTTATCTTCTCTCATGATCACTTCACACATTCCCCCTGCTTTGTGGTCCCCAGTTTGCCAGTCAGGGAGCCCATGGAATATGTGCAGGGGTGGTGTGGGAGTTTCAGATGCAGACACAGGGAGGAGGTTTGTGTTAGTCCATGGAATACTGTTTCTGGGGTTCCCCAGGCTCCTTTTCTGAGGACTAACTTGGTGCATAGAATGGGACAAAAAAGTGAACGTGAGGTTGGGCTGAGAGTTTGATATTTGGTCATGTTTTGCCATGTGCTCTTTCAACAGCATTCGTCAACGTAGCCTGGATATCTGTCCTGGAGAAATAGCTTGACTGTATAGATAAGTTTTAAACTTAGCATTACTCTTATTTTTCCCCAGGTTGCCTGCATATTGAAACTTTTAACCTTTAGATTGTGCCAATTGATCAAAATGTTCCCATAGGATTACTAAAGTCCGATTATTTTTTTTCCTTCAATTGATGGCAAAATCTACTCCTGACTTAGGAGGAAGGCTTGGAATCTTACCAAATGAAAACCTGAAGCCAAGGAAGAACATTTGTTGTTTGGAATACTCCTTCTTTCTTAGTACAATCAAAAGGCAAACATTTTTCATCCCTTGTAAAATGGCTACATATTAATTGAGGGGGAAGGAGGTGAATACCAAGTGTTAAGAGATAGAGGAATATCTTGATTTTCATATGTGTAAGCATTATGGCAAGGCAGATTGATTAATAAAGAGGTGCTACTTGGTTTATGACCATGGAATCTGCAGGATGGTTAGCTACCACAGACTGGTCCAAAAGAAAACATTGCATCTCAAAAAAAAGAAAAAAAAAAAAAAAAGCTAAGGACCAGTCATAAATCTTAAATCCAACAAGATTAAGAGACAGTCTAGGGAAAAATCCAAAAGGATCAGAAATCCAAGAAGGATCCTGCCCATGGAGCCCATAAGCACAGTGTCTGAGATCTGCAATCAGTACCAGATGCTGCTGATACCTGGTATGGATCTTGCAACAAAGAAATGCTGGACCCATTCAGCCCAAGCAGGAAGCCTTGCAGATTAAATTTGTATTAGTTGGAGCCTGTAGATTGCTTTAGCAAGCAAAATTGAGCCTGGGTGTTAAGGTGATCTGGATCGAGAAACCCAAATTAGGTTTCCTCCTTAAAGAGGAATGAGCACATTTTGGCACCAGTTTTCATAATGGTTTTAGAAAGAAAATATTTGGAAACAGATGCAGTATGTTTCTGAATATTAAATCCAGTCTGTGAAATTAAGCTACTCTCTCTGATTGCACAGAATGGTCAGAAGACTCCTGGAACAAAATCCCCCTAAATTTCATGTGTATTTTAAGGAAGACTCTTGAGACATTAGTAAGTGGGGAGTGGATGGCACATTCTGATATGTGCTGGGAAGTACACACAGATGAAATGCAGGATGGTTTGCGATGTTTAAAAAGCAAACAAGATCTGGGCTTCCACTTGGAATATCATAAGGATCACAGCACATTGCATTAATGGAGTCTATTCTAGCATAAAATGAAAGCCACAATCTCTGCAGCCCTGGTCTAGGACACTGGGGAGAGTAATATAAAATGACTCCAGGGTGGAGCACAGGTTGCTGGAGGGGGAGCCTCTGTTCTAACCTACATTATTTTTGTAGTTAAAGAGAAGGGGAAAGTGTTGTTTTGATAGTAAATCCTCGTGAAGAAGCACACATGGGCGATGAGTTGGGAATTTGGGAAAGTTAATCCCTGAACTGACAGCTTGTGTAGCCCTACCTGCTACACCAGTCCTGCTAGCTGGGGTACTNNNAACACACAGTGCCAGAACTTTCGTTACTCACCTTGAGATGTGTTTGAGGGTCAGTATGCTCCTGGCAGCCTTCTTTAGCAGAGAGACCTTTCTAACCCCTGCCTAGCATTATCCTGCAGTTGAGGTAGTGACAGGAGCTGGGAACTGGCACCAGCCCTCCTCTCCTGGACCCTTTCCTCTCTTGTCTTTATTTTATGCTTAATCTCCCTTGTGCTTCTTCTGGGTTGTATGGTCATGTTCTATTTTGAGTCATGGCTAAATCACTTCCAACACTGCAAATGAGGGAAAGCAGATAAGCATCTGGAGGCACCATCCTGGAGCAGATTGCCAGCAACACCTTGATGGGCTAGCTGCTCTCTTGCCCAAATCAGTTTCCTCTGGTAGTTTTGGAAATCACAGTATGAGACCTGAACAGTCACAGGTGTGCAGAACTCTTCCAACCTGCAGCAGTGCCTTGCTACCTCCAGACTGGGGTTGATGGTTGATGTCTTACATTTTTCTCCTCTCTGTTGACCCTTTGGGATTATAATGAGATGTGCATCATGTTCTGTGTGTATAGAGAATATTCAGTTTGCTGTTCTTCTGCAAAGGAAACAAACCTCTGTGATAGTTGCATTCCCCTAGGCTGCTGAGCACCCTGTGCATCATTTTACACTCAGCAGAGCTTAGTTCTGTTAAAAATAGTTCTTGTTGTCAAAATATTTCTTGATAGTAAAGATGTCCTTAGGCTACTTTGTAAAGTGGTGACTTTTGGACATAAGGGTAAGGAAAAATCAGAACACAGTCTTTAATGCTGAAAAAAAAAAGGTTTGTCTTAATTGCGCAATATGGGAGGAGGTTTAGGAGCAGAGAAAAGTGCCATCACCTTGGGAGAGAAAGAATGGAATTTCAATAGAGATCTAAGGGTGAGTATGCAATGTAAGATACTATATCTTTGTTAGGTATTTTTTCCTTTGGTGCTTGAAAGTTTATCTGGGAGAAAATGTCTGACTATGTGTAGTAGATGAAGGTCTTGCTGGGAGTCTTTGAATTCAAGGCAGGGTAAAGCCTGGCTTTTCACTTTTTATTTGATTTTAGAGGGTAATGTAATTCTAAATTTGGCCCACAAGTTATAATTTCTAAAAACAAGCTTAGATACATGTTTCCACTCTGGTAAAAAAAACACTTTTAGTGATAACAGATTGTTTTGAGCAAATGCATGTTCCTGTGTAGAGTCTCAGAACTGGGCCATACACTGTAAAGAAGTGAATGTATTAAGTGAACAGAAATTTACATTAAAACACAGGACGTAACTGAGAAAAATGCATTCAGTAAATGGGGATTCCAATGTGATGGATAGCTTGATGATTTTTTTCATTCTAATAACTGTAGCTTGAGTTAAATATAGCAGATAAAGTAAATTGCTTTCTGGCTTATTGCTCTCTGTTTTACTTCAGCAATACCAGTACATTTCCTTATATATGTTTTCTGCTCTCCAATCTGAGCTATTGCTTTGTATTTTGAAATTAAATATAGTATACTTAATGCCATGTAAATCACCACTGTTGTGAACTATGTGGTATTGTATTGTTCTGGCACTACAAAGTTACCTGAATTAGAGAACTACTGGGTAAGGCTTTATCCCAGTTTATACTAACCTCTAAATAAATTATACAAGAACATAAGGAAAATAATTAAAAAGTGAGGTCAGAGCTATATAATATCGATACATTGCATCATGATTTGGAGTTTCATGGAATATTCTCTAAAATGAGTATTTTTTAAATGTATATAATTGATTTTTTAAAACACCAGCTTATAAATAAACTGCAAATGCATATAATCAGCTCTAATATGATTGCTTACTAAATATAAACATTTCACAAATGACTCTCTGCCCTCAGAACTCAACCTCTGGCTAATGGAGCATATTTTGAAGATCTTATTCCAGAAAGGGACTTGTGGGGAGCAGTGGGAGGGGGTTATCAATACAGTCAGTCTTACCTTACCCCACTGCAAGGAAACTACCCAGCAAAAAAAAGAAAAGAGTCTCCTGGAGACGTGTGATCTTAACACTTTAAATAGCAGTTAGTCTTAACATAGCAAGTCACTGTCAGTCCTCTGGGACAAAGACCCTATGTTTTCATTAAAAATCACTGACTGTATTTTGAGTGCTATAAAATAATAGTTATGGACAAGTGAACGGAAAAATAAAATTGAGAGGTTCATTTTCTTGACAGCTCTCAATACGGTTTCCCATGGATTGCTTTCCATATTTTACCTAAAAATCCCTGCCTTCTGTTGTAGAAAACATCTCTTACTGTAGCCCATGTGAAGAAGGAGCACAGATGAAAAACTGACACACAGGGACAGGGCATCAGATTGTGTCCCAAAAATCAGTGAGAAAGCATCTAATTTCCTGCTATTTGTATGGTGGCAAGAATAAGTGAGTGTTTACTAATAATTCTAGTTTAGGTCTTGTAAAGGCCTGCCTGCCTGCAATTTGCACATAAACCCCAGTAAAGATTAAGGACTGGGTTGTTTTCAGCACAACCTGGAGCTGCTTGGAATTTTTTTGGTCGTTGGAATTGTTCAGCACACCCCATGAACTTGCAGCCAGCACAAAAAGACGAGGGTGTAACTCCCAGCTGAGCTCTGGGTGGCTGTAGGGGCATGCTGGCTGTGGACTGTGGTATTCAGCTCTCCAGGGCTGTTTGTAGTAGTTGTATGTTGGAGCTATTAAACTTGCACTTTTAAAAAAACAGACAAACCAACCCAAACTCCTTTTGTTGTGCTTGTGTGCAGAAGAAATTGAGAGGGAAAGGTTTTTCTCTGCGGCAGTCCTCTCATAGTAAAGGAGCATGTGGTGCAGAAATGGGGCTTTTCTGGAGGTGGTGGTTTCAGAGGCTCGGGGAAACTCACTGGCCTGAATGCTACAGACTGGGTGAATGAACTATGAGGAGAGCCACACAGAGGTCAGGGAAGGGATTTTTGTATTTACACTGTCACAGCTGGGAGCAGAGCATGTTTTTTGCAGTCTTTGACTCTGCCCTGGCATGCTGGATGCCCATGCAGTACTAGCTGTCTTTTGTGTCATTTTTGTAGTTTATGACTGAGTCCTGAAATTGTTTGGTTTTAGGGAAAAATGGAACATCACGTAGTTGTCCCAGCTTATATGTGGTCCTGGATGCTTATTGTGTTTTTAAAGGAATTTCTTTTAAATACGCACATGCATTTTGATGCCCATTAGATCCACAAAAGTCTTGGATCCTGGGAAGGTGTACCATATAATTAACTTTATCTCTGTGTGTTGTGTGTCAGGGATAGCAGACATCTGGTGTCCAGAACACAGCAATGTTGAGCCCAGGACACAGCAAATGTCTGTGACTATTGTAAAGACCAAATGTTTCTGGTGCTTCCAGCTTCTGCAGGTAATGCTTGAGAGAAGTCAAGGCTTAAAAATGGTGCAGTTTGAGGTACTTAGGAACAGATCTAATACTTAACTTTCCTCAGTTTTTCCTCCAAGTGTTAACTCCTCATACTCAGACATTAGTGACACTGATTTCAGTGACATTTAGTTTGTACAAATGTGGTCCTGAGGTGATTTGTGCTATTTGTTGTTTTTCTGAATGTGAATCAAAAATTTATTTGTACGAAGATAATCATAAGGAAAGAGCCAAAAATAACTGCAGTCCCAAAAATACCATGCAGCATTGCCCCTGTGCTGTGGTATGCAATCCAACTGCACCTTTATTAGCTAAGCACTGAAGTGGCTTTTTCTGTAGCTTTCTTTCGACTGCCTTGGGAAATGGTTTCATCAGTCCACCATCCTTAATTTTCTTATTTTTTCATTTTTGTACTCCTGAAATTCAAGCTGGAAATTAATTTGATGCCCAACTCTGTGGGGCAGAAGAGAATGATCTGTGCTAAGTAGTTCTTCTTGCATATGTATGAAGCCCATTTTCTTTAGACAGATTTCTTTAGATAAATCAATGCTTTATCTTTATAGAACTGTATGACTCAAATCCTGTTTTGGCTTATAGCACAACAGATTACTTTGAAATGCACAGCTGCGTGTATGTGCATAAAATATGTAAATGCTATCAATATTCTTTAAAATAAAAGCTAAGAAGATTTAGGGCCCAATCCCCCAAATTTCAGAGGGGTGTTGGCTCTTAAACAGACCTAGAAAAGCCCTGCACAGCTGTCACCAAGCTGGGAGGTGTCTAACAGTTCTAGACTTTCCTGATGCCTGAGAGGCAGTTTCTGTGGTCTCTCCCAGGGCCCTTCAGTCTTACCTGAGCCTGAGCAGCTCATCTGTGTCTTTGTGCCATAGGGACCCTGCATGCCATTTCCCTCTTCACTGTGCCTCCTCAGGCCAGTCACTAGGAGAAATCCCCTTCTCACTCCCTAGGCCGCCTCTACCAAGGTTTTACCAGGCAGAACTTTGCATTTTACTTTGCATTTGAGTAGGAAATTGGGTTATATTTTGTGGCTCATAGGATAAACATTTGCTGGATCCTTCTGGACTTCCAAGTATGATAGTAGATTGTGCAGAATAACTGCTATGGTCTCTTTTCGTTTATGACTATAGCAGAAATAGTTAGTGACACCAAGGGAGACATCCCAGGGTGTGATTCTTGCTCCATAACTCTCTTGTGTTATTATAATAACCAGGTCGTGGGCAAAACACAAACAATTTTTGGGTGGGGACTCAGAACAACCTCTCCTCCTACATTAATATCCTGAACTTTGGATTCTGTTTTGCACAGAGGAATACATTTAAAGAAGAGGTGATGGGGAGGCCTTGGGCAGGAGTCATCTGGGAGCTACTTATTTTCCTAGGAAAATAATGCTGGTGAGCACTTCTCTCCTCTTGAGCAGAGGCTATGGAATTTGCTGTCCATATCCTGGATGAACTTCCCAGCCCCTCTGGTGCTCAGAGGACGGATGCAGCCATCGCAGCCTTCTCTCACTGTGCTCAAAATCTGATCTCTGCTTTTTAAATGAAGGGGCTTATGAGTTTTGTTTTTTTTTTCTCAGGAGATGTCAGGCCATGAATCATGGTGGGAAGGGAGGCATTTCCTGGTTAGCAGTGTTGAGCCCCAGAAAGAGCACATCCCAAGGATTGAAAGCTTCCCTTCGGGTTAGCTCTAGGTATGTTAATTATTGGTGTGTTTCATTTTGGCACCTAATTTACTGCCTGTGCTCCCTGGGAGCTGAGGCACTGGCATCAGGCCATGCATTTTGCTCCAAGGAACCCAGTTCAGAGGCTCTTCTATCTGCTTCTGAGCTCCTGTCTCCCTCTAAAATCATGGAAGGCTGAAAATCACACCGAAAATCCTGAAAAACAGGAGGGACGCTTATTTCTGTGCATGATAGTGCTTCTGGGAGCCAGAACCGCTGTGAGCAAAGCTAAGCTGTTAAAAGATGGCTTGAGTACAGCATGGGACTCAGTGGAAGAATTTAATCCCCGTCCATCTTGATTACAGTTGTGATCTGCTCGCTCCTTGGGCAAATATAGTTATACCTTTTCTTTTTTTTCGTAGTTATAGCAATGGGTTTCCTACCTGTATATGGTCAAGACTTGTGTCATCAGGAGATGGTTGTGACCGTAGCTATACAGTTTAGATGGCAGAAGTAGAAAATGCAATATTGGCTGCTGTTAGGTCTGCCGGGAATCGGCTGCCACACACCTGGAAAATGGCCGTGAGATGTTAAATGACAGCCTATGATAAAGACATTTGGCTTTGGCACAACAGGCCAGGCACTGTGGAAGCTCCTGGCAGTTTTGTGGAGGCAGCAGTGGGGATTTTAATTTGGATGCCGCGAGTGAGAAGTATTTTCAGCGAGGGGGGGCGCATACGCAGGACACCTCTCAACAGGAGCCTGCTTTGGGTGGAGCAAGTGTGAAAAGCACCGTGTCTACAGCAAGTCCCGCTGGAAAGCGACCTGTGAAGGTGCCCGAAGGCAGCGCAAGGCTGCTCGGCACATCCCCCAGCGGGGGCGGCTGGAGCTCCGGAAGGGGTGGGCGCCGGGGGCTCGGGCTCGGCTG
>WBND01000571.1:413891-429939 GCA_013398595.1 Tychaedon coryphoeus | reverse complement strand
A
Organism: Tychaedon coryphoeus; assembly: GCA_013398595.1. Lineage (NCBI taxonomy): Eukaryota > Metazoa > Chordata > Aves > Passeriformes > Muscicapidae > Tychaedon > Tychaedon coryphoeus. The sequence goes on along the minus strand of WBND01000571.1, from coordinate 429,938 downwards.
CTCACTGTGGTAAAAACAGAAAGTGAGGATGTAATTAGAAGCTGGTTTATGTGAGGATCCATGGAACGAAGCAAATTCCCTACGAGCAGATAGGCACGTGTATATCTGGCATAGTTCAGTTCCTGCCTTGCAGGCTGTTTTGTTGCAGAGACCTGCTGTAGTTCCTAAGTTTACTTGAGCATTTGATTTTAGGGATGTGCAGTGGCAGTGGAGGTGTCATCCTGGGGGCAGTTATCACCTGAGCAGATGTGACACCTGGGTCAGTGACAGCCTCAACAACTTGGTAGATGCTGCTCTTTTGCTGGTGATCAGCTTCCAGCTGGAAATCGTGAGCATCCACTGGTGAAGTGCCTGAATTCAAAGCAGTGCACTTGCCTGGGCAGAAGTAACCTCAGCCCCATCACTGGGCAGCTCACTGCGAAATGTTTGTTCTCACGGGGAATTGTAAAACTGAATGAATGTCAGCACGGTTTGCTTGTTTTAGAGAGGGTGAGTCCTTTATTCTGGCCAAACGGCAGAAATATCAAAGATGTGTTTAGGCAGTGGGAGAGAGAAGGGGTTTGGTGTGACTGACAGAAACTGTTGAGCAAGAGATGTGCTTTGTGCGGGGTTATTATGGTTGGAAACCTGTCGCAGCACGCAGGGGAAGCACGGTTCAGCAAGCCCATAGTCAAAGCCCAAAGCAGTTCATCCCCAGGATTTACTGTGCGCGCCGCCGGTCCCCACCACAGAGAGCAAAACAGCGATGTTAAATAGCTAAATAAACCTCCTGTCCCTGCGGGCAATGGCCTTCAAAAGGCAAAATTATTCTTTGCAAGAGTGGGTGCAAATGAAAGGAGACACTGATGGGCTGGTAGGCAGCCTGTAAGCGTAATGGTGGTGGGTGACGGCATCACTGGGCATGTTGAGAGTCTCACCACTTCTGGAAAATTCACTCCTTCCCTCCTCTTCCTTGGGCCTAGCTGTCCTAGGCATACACAAAAAGTAATGTGTGTAGGGGTACATTTGTATGAGTTGAAGTTTCTTGCAATGTTCTCAGATCATGCTTTCCAACTTTTCCCCTGCTCTGAACAAGGGTTTGGTTTTCCATTTTTCTGTTAGTGAAGAGCTGAATTTCTCATCTCAAATACATGTTTCTGGCTTTGTGGTCAAATTGCAAGATCTAGGGATGCTGAATAGCAGATATTGCTCCCCACCAGAAAGGAGGAAGCAGTTGATTTAAGTAGCTAACATTTTCAGTATTAGGAAGAGTCCTGGAAAATGCTCAAAGCCAAGCGATCTTCTGAAGGCGAGTAGCCCTTGCTGCTAGAATTGGCCCCTTCAAATAAATCTGAGAGCTGTGAATTTGTTCCTTCCCTATCTGCCCCCCAGCAGTTGCAGGGTTATTTGAAGCCTGGCCTCTCTCTGGTAATAGGGCTCCTCTCAGGAGCTCAAGTGAGCCTGCAATAGCATTGGAAATAAGTCTCTTCTAACCCAGCATACTGCTTCCTGCTGTAAAATAGACTTGATTAAATTTTCTGGCTCTCATTTTCATTGCTTGCAGACATCCAAACCTTCACTTCTCAGTGGAAAGAGGTACATTGGGAATTACAACTAATGTTAAAACCTAAATAATGTGATTTGCCAAAACAATGTTGCAGAGATTGTTATTTTGTTTTGTTTCATATTTTTTTTATTTCTCCCCCCATTTAAAATACCACTGTGAAACGTTTCTGCTGGAATAAAAGGTATTTCAGTGAGATGTGTTTGTTCTCTTACCTTTTGGGAATTTGTGCTAATTTCTGCATGGGGAAAAATAGTCAGTTTTATTCCAAACGGGTGATCTCAGCTCCCAGAAGCAGCCTGCATCTGCCACTAGCACTTCCCTGTGCTGCTGTAGCAGCACTGGCTGGGGGCAGATTCAGACCCCATGGTCTTGCAGCCCTCCCACCAGTAAGCTTGGCGCCAGGGAGTTGTCAAAGTCACACATGGAAATTTTTGTGGCATCCTCCCTGGCAGCTCTGTCTGTGCAAAAATCATGGATTATGGTAAAGAATATAGTCTGTGCTGAACTTCTCATTCAATTTTGTGTACAAACCATTTCTCTCCGGTTAAATCTATTCCTGGCTGTCACTGCTTCCTGGTGTGATTTGAAACCGGGGGCAGAATTAGATAAAAGATTTGCAGGGAGGAAGAGGGAAGGATGTGAGCTGGATGCTTAGAAAGAGGTTGTTTTAGAGGGGTGATCCTAAAATAGTGTGGAGGAAAGGCAGGAAGCCCTGGAAATAGGGTGGCGAGGTGTAAACACTGTGACAAGGTTTGAGAATTCAGGGTGAAGTGGCAGCAGCATCACACACTGGAGGTACTTTGTACATGGGTCATGCATGGATGGCTTTTACCCTCTTCCTCCCTCTCTCATGAGAGGCATGTGTGCTTTCCAGCTGGGTCGTTTGTTTTGGACACTGCTCTCAGGCACATGGTGTGATTCTTGGGTTTGTGTCCTGTGCAGGACCAGGAGTTTTACTCAAGGATTCATGTTGGATCCTTTTCAGCTCAGAAAGTTGGGAACTTCCAGCTCAGAGTGTTCTATGATTCTGCTCCATGTTTTGCAAATGAGAACTTGTTTGCGTTTTCCAGTATGAAGTGAGTCTTACACATTGGTAGGAACAATAAGTAATGCAGGAAAAGAGCTCATCCAACTCTGGGCTTCCAGAGGAAGAGAAATTGATGCCTTCATTGGTAAAAGCACAGAAGAGGTGTAAAACTCAACCTGCCTCTTAAGTGCTCAGTGGAACATCAGTTGTACAGGGGACCATTGGAAACTGGGAGCAGTTGCACAGGACAATGTTTGGAGCTTCCAGGATCTTGTATTCTGAAGGAAGTTATTGTGATGGGAGAGACTGTGTCTGAACAGCAGTAACACAGCATGGGGCACTCAGTAAACACAGGTGATAATGTCCATGTGAAACCTGGTATCATTTTGGCCTATTAACACCGGAAGTTTTTGTAATTTTTGAACTGGTAACTAGCCACTTTAAATTGTTTACTATATTGTAACTGGAAGTTATATTTGTGAATGTGGCTGCGTATCCAGCTAAATGTCTGTTTGCAGCAGAGCTATGAACTAACGAATTGGATCCAGGATGGTTTTTAGATTAGCCCATTTCAGTTTGCATACTCTGCTACTAACCAAGGAACAAAGAAAATTTGGCTTCTTAACACCATATTAGTCTGTCTCTAGGACTCAAACCCAAAAAACACCATGTGTTTCTGTCTATTATGACTTGTAAATGCAGATGTGGGAGTTGTATGTTCAGTAAGATCAGGACCTCTGTAAAGCTTGAGTCCAAATTCTCTGCTGTCTTAATGCAGCGTCACTGCTCTGCTCTGCCAGCCCAGCCATACATCAGCAAATCCCAAAGGATTTTATGATGCCTGCAGTTGCAAAATCTGCTAGGTTTGGGATGTCCATCAGAGCTTTGGGGGATCCTCAGACATGGAGAATTCACATTTACATCCTTTGTCCATGTGCCGTGTAATTTGGAGGTTCCCCAAGTGCTCTGCTTGTTGCTCTCCCAAAGCCCTGGATGCTTTTGAAGCATGTCAACAATGTGCAGGGCAGAAGTGTGTGTTTTGTGCCGTGCCAGCATGATTGAAATCATCCAGCCTGTCTTCTCTCCACACCTGTGGTGGGGACATGATTCAGCTGGGCTTCCTTGTGTGTGGAGAGGGTGGCTGTCCTTTAAGTTTCAGAACTGGAAGGTGTGAATGCCATGCAGCCAAATCCAGACACTGCTCCTGCCTGTGTGGTGTGCAACTGCCTTGCCCTGGGCTGTGGCTGCATGCATCTCTCAGCCCTGTTTAGGTGAGAGCTGTTGGTGGAAGTGTGGTCCCGTGCCACTGCCATTCTTCTGTCCCTGCCTCTCTGCCGCTGGGACTAGACGAGGGTGTCAGCTGTGTTTAAAACTCTCATCTTGGGGACAGAACTGTGGCTGGGTTATTTTCAAGCTGGATTGGTTCCCTCCTTAAGTTCATTTGTACTGTTGCCCATATGACTGTGCCAGCACCTGAGCAGACAGGATATGGTGTGGGAGGAAAGCTGTGGTGCCATTTGGTGTAGGTTGATCCCAGATATAAGGTGATTGTGAAACTGCAATATTTAAATCTGGTGGTTTCACCACCTCAGACCTTACAGCAACTCTGTGTTGTTTGCCCTATCTTTCCATGGAAAGACTTGCCTAGGGTGCTGTCGGGGATGTGGAGCACAGGAAGAGGAAAGGAATTCAGTCTTCCTAATTTCAAAGCCACGTCATTGCGTTGATACCAGGTGGAATGAGGTATCTCACCAAGCTTTGTCTTGGTCCTGTGTCACAATTCTATCTTCCAGAAAAAGCTGTAGGCAGGCATGAAGTTCATAAAAGTACAGCAGCAATCCTCCCTCCACTCGCTTTCCACCACTCCTGGGAGTTCAGGATTTCACAGGGCGCAAGGAGATCTTGCCCAAGGCCTCTTGCCAGCCTTACCAAATATACCTTGAAATGTAACTTCCAAAGTTGTTTTCTTTTTTAAGTTTTTGCTAAATGTAGTTGCATTCTTTGCTATCAATTTAATTGTGAAAAACATGCCATAGACAAAAACACTGGATTCAGAGTTTTGTTTTTCAGAAAGCTGCCAATTTGACTATCCTGAGAAAAACGCAGAGTGCCACAGAGAGCTGTGGCCTCTGTGAGACTTAGGGGTGTTGCTTCTTAACCTTGGCCACAAGCTGAGGGCTGAGGGTTGCTCATCCTGAAAAGGGAGATGGGAGCAACTTCTGTGTTCCCTGTTTGAATGCTCTCCCTGGGTGTGATTAGTAGCTGAGCTCCATGACTGACTTCTCCTTTGCCCTTTCTGGCTTTCCTCATGTTTATTAAGGGAGGCAGAGAACATTGTGTCCCTTGTGTGTGCCATTGCCTGCAGAGCCTGGGGCAGGAAAGGGCTTGTTGGTGTCGAGATTTTGGATTGATGCTCATTCCTGGTGTGCCTCAGCTCTGTGCCCAAGACTGTGTTGAAGTAACAGCCATGTTTACTGACACCATTGCTTTCTGCTAAGATAAATTATAGCTGCAAATCTTAATCCTCCAAGGAGGTGGATGAGTGGGCTGGTCATCACATCTCAGGAAGTGGAACCTCTTGCATGCTTGGATGCAGCAAGGTTTGCCCAGGTCTTTGTAGATCAGTGTTACCTTTTGCCTGCAGACATTAAGAGAGGCTTGACTCCTGGCTTAAGACGTGGCAATCTGTGGAAAATTGCCATTGGCACTTGCCAAAATCAGTCCTTAGTGGGATGGATGTGCTTGCAGAGTGACAGCAGTGAGGTAAGGGTTTCATCAGGATCCATCAGTCACTATCTGTTAGTCATTAATTTGCCTTACCTGAAAAGCAAGTTAGTTCATTTGCAGGTGTCATGGAGAGATGTTAGGTTTAGCTTATAAAATCCCCCTTGGGGCTGGAGGTTTCAGTTGTGCGAGGATCTGCACTGCCCTTTGTCTTTCCAGCCTGAAGAAGATTGAGTTTCAAGACATTTTACCATGCCAAAGTCCTTCAGAGAAGAGCATAAAAATTAGTAGTCTGTCTGTCCTGCAATGGACATTATAGGTCCCAGGATGGCTAGGCAGGGGCTCTGCAAGTGGTCGTCTCGACTGAGGTTTCTGCTTGGTGAGCAGCTGGCTGACGAGATGTCAGTGATGCTCTGTATCATTTCCAAAGCACTTTCTGATCTGTCAGGGTGAAGGTTTCTGGAGAAATGCTAAATAGTATTATTAGTGTAAAATAAACATACTTCAATATTTCTGACCCTAAAGTGGATCCAGATGCTTTCTTATGGCTGCTGGATCTGCTTTGGTTTTTCCATGGCTCAGTGTGGCTGTCTGTATTTGTTCAAGTGAGGTAGGATGTGACAGAGAGTTTGTCACAGCATGCTCTTGTCAAGTCAGTAAACCTTTATATTTATACATGCACACACTCAAATATATATGTATATATGTGAAAAAAAGCCAAAATTACTATCTTAGTCTAAGACATTTTTTCCGAGTCTGTCACTTCACACGTGTGCCAAGGAAGTTGGAATAAACTCAGTGAGTTTATCAGTTTTTATGATCACAGCAGTCAGTTCAGCTGTGTAGGGAAGAAATGGGATTTGGCTGAATAACTTCAAATAGTCTCCCAAGGAAGTGAATGTATATCTCTGTCTTTATAGCTCTGATACAAAAAGGGTATTAAATGTCCCTTGATATCAGCTACAGGTTGCAGTTTCCAGCCTGTGCTTGAGCTTTGCAAGAGATAACTTTCCAGCTCTGTTTCAAGTGTAAACCAATTTTCCTCTGGTTTTAAGGAATATTAACATTTTCATGGTTTCTCTACTGCAGAGAAGAGCAAGTCTTCCCCAGTGCTTAAGGGTTACCTTTTACATGGCTTGGGGTTTTACCAGCACTGGTGCCAGTGTGAGATCAAAGCAGGAGAAGCATCTGGGTGGTCTTTCCTTCTGCCAGTGGAAAATATTTCCAAGCCTGTATTTCAGTGATTTTTTTTTTGATCCTGTTTGTGGAGATGATGCTGCAGTGTCTGAGGGGACTCTGAGCTGTGCCAGGGAGATTTGACACTACTATGCAAAGACTGAAAAATACAGAAAGTGTGGGTGGGTGTTCTGCTGGTAAAATGTTTTGATTTGGTAACTGATACTAACAGATATATGATCAGCTAATAAAATCTCTAGCATTCTTAAAATCAGTAATAATAGGATTTGTTATGTGATTCATAATTTGTTGTGATTCAGTGGCAGCTGGAGTATCTGCTCAAGGTTTCTTAGCTGGTGTTTGAATCCAATGCTTTCACCAAAACCTATTCCATCCCTTGCAAACCAAAGTGAGAAACATAGAGTCTTATTTTTCAATAAATTTAGATAAATCAAAGCTGAATTTGAGATGTTTTGTGTCCACACACCTTCTTCATCCAAACTGAGGTTTGTGTTCAAACTGAGTGACAATTGGGAGGTTGCAGCTGATTTCCCACATCTGTGCTGAGAGCTGCTGCATATGCTCATCAGCTCTGATCCTGCCCTGCCTGAGACACTGTTGGCGTATTGATTGCGAAAATCCCTGCGAGTGCTCTACAGGGACCAAAAAAAAAAAAAAGGTTCTTCTGTATTACACATTAAAGCCCTTGAGAAGGGGGGTTTGAGGTCCTGTCTATCTTGTTGCAGTTTTCTGCTATCCAGAGACTGTATAATTACATTTTAGTGAGTCTATCCCACTACTCCCTTCTCGCATGGGATGCTCCTGAATTTAAAATCAGAAAGTTCTCACTCATTTAATACAACCTTACCTGTTCTTTGTATGGTGTTTGAGAGCTTGCTATGCTTCCCTGGTGGGGATTTTTTGCTTTTCACTTAAATAGGAAAGAAAGGCAAAGGAAAAGTAAGCCAGCTAAGTGGCTGGCGTGTACTTAGCAGAAATTGCAGGTGACTCAGGCCCCTTGGCTATCATCCCTACCTTTGAATGGCAATACAATAAAGTGACCACAAGTTCTTAGTATGTTAATTTCAGCTTGTCTCCTATCTTGTGGTATGATTCAGTGTTCTATCAGTGCTGGTTTTCCCAGTCTTTGGTTTGAAACGAACCCTTGAGATAATGATGCCACTTACTGCATCACTGGTCCCAGCAGGAGTTAGCCTGTCCGGAAATACCTGACATGATCCAGTGTATGCAGTGACTTGCTGCTGCCATGCAAAGGTAACTGCTCACTGACCCAGAGAATACTTTTTTTCTTTTTTTTTTTTTGTGCTCTTTGAACTTCTGGGAAGTACTCAAGAAGTCCTAAGCCTGTGAGTTACTACAGGCTGCACGCCTGGAACATACAGGCCATCTCAACATGTGGAGTAAATCAGCACAGCTCTGCTGACTTCAGTGCAGCTGCATCTATAACCACTTGCTATAACCCAGCTCCAGACTAGAGGGATGGTTGTATATGAAGAGTGGATAGGGAAAAAACCTTTCTTTTTTCTTACAGCTTTACACTTTATGAGCAGAATAAATGGGCCATGAGTGGAGGTGAAATAGTAAATTATTTTTGCCTCTCTGGAATTACTTTATTTGGACATATGCTAAGTTCCCTCTTTCTGCCTGTACTTCCTAAATCAAGTAGTTGATATGCATGTACTTGGTTGCTGGCACTAAAACAAGCATCAATAATTAGTTCAGAGATTGGTGTTTCAAAAAGCCCCATATGCATGCACCTGCATAGAAGCAAATCAGACAGAGTTGACACTGTGTAAAGACAGGGTGGGCAGCACCCACACAAGCCACACAACTGTGGGAAGGGGAGCTGCTTTCCTGTGTCCATGTGCCAGGAGAAGCAGTGCTATCAGGCTTATGTGTGATGGATCAGAGTGCAGTGATATTGCTGCAAGCAAAAGTCATGAATTTTAATCAACTTTACTGGCTGCCTTGAAATTTGAGTTGAAAGATAAATGTGAAAAACAGGCAGCCCATATTGTTTCTGGAACAGAACTGCCCCTTTTCAGTTGATTAAAAGAATTCTTCTTTTTAACTTGATAATCAAAAATACTTCCATGTTAGCTCAGGATTTTTTTTCTGTGCGAACCCTTCAGGTCCTGCTGGTTCATGTGTCTCCCAGAGCCAGATGTCACCTTGTGGCCACCCAGACAGTTGACCTTTGCTGCAGAGACTTCCCAACTGGAGGGGCTTGTTGGCTGTCTGCTTTCAGCTGTTTGGAAAAAGATGGTTTTAGGGCTTTATTTAAATATTCTTTATGTCTGGGGAAGGGGAGGAAAAAAAGGGATTGCCTGGTGAAAACTGAAAGGACTGTCCAGGGAGTTGGAGTTCAATTTATATTCATTGGGAACTTTGGCACAGCAAGTCTACTTGTCCTTCCTGTCTGTGGCTCCAGGGCTGCTTTTAAGGTTATTTAGTTGTGGTATTAATTTGAATATCAGTCCTCCTAATTAAATATAAGTGGTTTGAATGCCAGTGTTGTCTGTGGGGGACATCGAAGCTTTGCGAAGAGGTGGAGTGAAAATACCAGCTCTTGTCCCTGAACAGAAAAACACACCCGTCACGTTACTTCCAGCCATTGCCAGGCTGGCCTGGCTTACTTTGAGTAGTTGAGCGTGCTTTCCTCACACCTTTGCTTCAGGGGTTATCATAGCTGCTTTTCCTGTTTTGCCATTAAGTCACCTCTGTGCAGGATTAAGTTTGAAGGATTTATTTCACAGCCAAACAACTTTTAAGAAAGGGAAACGGAAAATTCGCCTACAAGCAGCAGGGAGGGAAAAAAACTTGGTGGCAGACTCCTGAGTGCTTCTTCCTTTCTCAAGCAGAAGTACTGTACTATTTTCTCTTATGATGTGTGATTCAACCCCACACCTAGTTTCTTATCTCTAAAAGTTGTAGTTTCAGCAACTGCTCTGTATTAGTGAAGAGTTCATTTTGTTGCAGCTGCAGCAAAGGCTTATTTGATGCTCTTGGAAATTCATGCTGCCTTCATTAGGGAGAAATGCAGTATAGTTTTGGGGCCTAAATTAGTGTGAAAGGGCACATACAAACCTGCTATGTACAAATTCCAGCTTGTTTGTACTCTCAGTTGGTTACACCCTTGGCTCAGAACCCAAATATTTCAAGAATTTGGGTTGAGGTATATTCTTTCCTAAAAAAAGCATGAAGTTAGATTCCCCTTTTGCATCAGTGGGTGCAGTTTCTTTAAGGTCACAGAAGGTTTGTTTGGAGCAGAAATGTTAATTCCTTCAAGGCATGTCCAGTGACTTTGGGAGGAGAGGTGGTGCTTTGCTGTGGTAGGGGAACCTGAGGTCTTCTCCTTGCACAACTGAGATGACTTGGCCCCTGTTTTGATTGGAATATGCTTACTATGAAGGAAACTCACCTGATTTCCATGTCCCTGTAAAATAGCTGGGATGCCTTGTAGTGCCATGCTTTGCTGTGCTGGAGCCATTGGTGCTGTGCCTGCTTACCCTAGTGGCTGATTTTTTTGTTTTCCCGGTGGCCTTCAAAGCATGTACATATGCTGAAGCAGAAGATTAGTTTCACTGAGGAGGTCTCATTTCAGATGCAGATGCTCTGTGTGGCTCTGCACAAATAAAACCTGCCTGATTCTCAATTTTATTTAGAAAATATTTCTTTATTCTAATATTCTGCTGGAAACATTCTCTGCTCTGCTTTCCTTACTCCACCTTTGTGTGTTGCTGTGCTGCAGATATGGAGGTCAGGACATGTGACCTGGTTGCATTTACCAGCTGTTATGCTGTGGTGGGATCAGCCTGGGTGGCTGGTAGGGCTGTTAATTATTCCTGTATTTTCTTCTGATACTGAGGAAAGAGAGCATTTGCCAATGACTCGAGTTACCCTAACGGGTCCATACACCAGGTAATCAGCTGGCTGAGATAGCGCATGAACATCATGGGGTGCAGCAAGTTGGGGTGCTGGGGTGGGATGTGGGCACTGCAGGGCGAGTGGTCAGTGATCCTCACTTGTCCCTTTCCTTGCAGTTACCTGGCCGAGCAGTGCTGGAATGGCGGCTTTGTCTACCTGATCATGTTGCGCCGCATCAAGCGCAAAGCGCCGCTGCCTCCCTCCAACGGCAACAACAGCAACAGCTGCGACCCCAAAGCCAAGCCCAGCCCCGAGCCCGGAGACAGAGCTGCTCAGAATGGGAAAAGAACCAGGAAGTTCGGGGTCATCACCAGGACACCGGGCAGCAAGGACAGCAAGGAGAAGCTGGGCTCGGAGCACGGCAACGGGCACTGCACTCCGATGGAGGTGGAGGTTGCTCAGCCAGAGACCTCTGAAGCAGAGAGCAACGGGGAAGAGCAGCACCAGGGCACGGGAGCACCGTACCGGGGCCGGCTGTCAGATGCTGGCATGCCAGACATTGGGGACCAGGCTGCCCAGGTATGTTTGCTTTGGTTCTTCTTGAGAAGAAAGCAGCAAGTGTGCAAGCAAATTAGGTCGATTTCTCAAGCAATTCTCTGGTTTCAATGCTCTGACCTTGGGCTGAGCCTGTAGGTGACAAGACAAGCTGTAGGGCACCTGGCTGTGGGATGGGGTCAAAAAAAAAGGGGCAGGAGGATTGGAGAGTTAAATAATAGTTATTGGAAACCTCTGTCATACTCCATCTCTGATGGAGGGTAGGTTCTTCTGTCTCCTGACCTTTCAGGATTTTTTGTTGAGACAACTGATGACCCTACAACTCAGGAGCAGGAGGTGTCAGTAGAAGATGGTAATTTTGGCCTTTGGAGCTTCATATTTAGCTCTGCCTGGATTGATGTCACCTTACAGTTCATGTTAACATTTGGATTGAAGCTTCCCTTTTTGATGCACCAGAACCACATTGCATGTATTTGTGTTACAAAACTTGTTTGGCCAGTGTCTGGGAACCACATGGAAGTAATTGTGTATTTTGCGCAGAGTTGATGAGATGGACAATTTGTTAATGTTTGGGACGACAGTGGGATTGGGGCTTTCATTGCTTCTCTCTTCGTCCTAATGGAGATCTTGGGGTTTGTCATCTGTCTAGAATTGCAGCCTTGCTGGGTGGAGGAAAATAACCCAAGCCTTGATCAGGTTTCTGTATGCATCTATCACCAGAAGCACTGTCTGCCAATCTTTCCAGAGGCTCTGATAGTATAAACAGATGAAGGCTGCTTTGCTGGGCTTGGGGCTGGCTGCAGCAGCTGGTTTTGGTTTTAAGACTTCAAAGCTGGTAACAAAGCACTGTGAGTGGACATCTCATCACTAAATTCTGTTGAGAAAAGCAGAGGATTAAATGCACCCTCTGAATTAGTGCTCCTCGGCACTACTCCAGGGTAGTGGTGATTGTGGTTGTAAAGTTACAGTAATTTAATTTAAAGTACTTTGTAGGAGCTAAAAGCAATTTTTAAAAACCCTCTGCTTTTTAAAGAAGGGTAATTGCAAAAACTTGCTGTTCGCATCAGACATGTTGAATTTTATGGTGCAATGGAAAGGGTAGGGTGTTTGTGTCTTGCAAGCCTCATAACTTTAGTCATCCTGAAAAAAAACACATTAAAAGATTAAAAATAAATAAATGAATCATTTGGTATTTTCAAAGTTCTGGTCCATATAAAGGCTTCTTGAATCTGTTCTGAAGATGTCTAATTAAACATGTGTTATAAATGAGGTTGATCAGACTTTTTTTGACGTGGAAAGCCAAAAATATATATTTAAAAAAAAAGAAACTCTTGATCCAGAGCCATCTCATGCTAGTGCTACCTTGATGTTTGGAATAATTTTGTTCTGAGGAGTAAATTCTTAAATTCAGAACATATATGTATCAATGTGAGCAATGAATACATTTTTAATGCAAAGCATATATAGTATGGCTTTGTAAAACATGGAAGCATAGCTGAGGCACTGGAAAAATTCAAGAGCTGTAATCTGTTCAGTTGTGGTGTAGTGTCATTTATTAAAATGGCTTCGCTTTTTTTTTTTTAAATTCCTCCACCCCCCCAATATTTTGCTTAGGAATATGACCTCTCTCTGTGTCAGTACTAATTACATTTTCCTGACATTTGAATGAGGAGAAATGTGAATAGCTGGAGCCTGAATAGCACGCCTAGCTCATCCTTTGCTTTTTAAGGACCAGGGGGCCTTATAGAGGCCCATCACTTACAGCATCTGTGGGTAGCTGCTATCAGAGTAATGTGTGGCTTAATTCATTTTCTTAATAAGTATTGAATAGGGATGGTGAATAAAATCTTCAAAAGTATTTTTTTCCTGTTAAAAAAGAAGAAAAAAAGGCAAGGAATAAATACACTTGGGAGCCTCAGATCTCACTTCCAGCTCCATTTTCAAAGCATGAGCTGGTACTGAGGCATGTGAGATCCAGTTGAGTCAGGAGCCTTTTGCAAACGGCATCCAAGATGTCCTGTCAGAAGTTGCAGCCTCCTTCCAGGTTTCAAAGCGTGAGCCAAACCTCCCTTAGGAGGAGTTATCTCCTCCCAAGCAGGGCCGGGGTGCATTGGCAGGGCACCTTCTGCATGGGGAAAGCAGCTCCATCCCCGCTGCCTGCCCCATGCTCACCATCTCCTCCACGTGCTGACTAGTTGAATATCCAGAGCCTGGGTATGTCAGTGCCTTTGGGGAGCACTGTATTTGCTTTCGGGGGGAGACCCAGCCTGTGGCAGACTAGAGGTTGGCTGCAGGTGGATTGAAAGGCTTTGGGAAGCCACTCAGGGACCAGCATGGATGTGGGAGGACCTTGCTGGTTCTCTCCACTATTCTTTTCCCACCCCAGGAAGCACATTGGAGCTTTACTGAAATTGAAATCCGGAGTCCAGGGAAATACCTTTTTTTTTTTTTTTCCTCTCTGTAGAAAGTTAGTTTGAAGTTGTTGTAACCGAAATAGGGTAGAAGAGGTTGACTTGATCTGCATGTCTTCAGCCACTGCTGTGCTGATCCCAGTGGCCAGCTCATGGCCAGTGTCTAAAGGATGTTGTGCTGGGAGAGCTTTTGAGGCATCTACATGCCATTTCAGTGGCTTTTGCTTTCAAGGCGCTTCTTCCACTGACAACCCCATGGTTGTTCTGCCATTTTCTCCCCCATTTTTTCTGTGCATGCTGCTCATAACAGCAATGCTGGATCGTGAAACGACAGGCAAGATGAATACTGTTTGTTGAGTGAACCTGCCAGGAGATTCCTGTGTTACTGGTTTGTGTGCATGTGCCAGTCCCCTTCTTCAGGCTGGCTTTCATCTCTCAGATCTTGATCTGTCTCTCCTTGCACTTGGCATTGCTATCACTGTATATAAACAAATCTGCTAGGCTGTCTGCTGGTATGTAACCCTCAGTAAATATTGTACCTGTCAATTAGCAGGCAGCATTTAATGTTTACAGGTGGTTAAGTTATGCTGCAATATTTTTAGGATTAACCTAAGTGACTTTTAAAAATGTAGGGATTCAAAGCAGCAAAGCTGTGTATCAGCCTGACAGGAAGATCTCAAAGATCTGGAAAACAGACCAGGCTGGCAGCAGTGGGAGTCAAGGGCACTGATTTAAGATTAGGTAGTCTCTGAGCTGGGGTAATGACCCTTCACATCCTGTGAAGACTGGGGAGCTTAAACACAGATATCAACGTTTACTTCTTTTATTCAGTGGCCTGAGACGGGGTGCAGTTTTGCAGGGTAATTATACAGGCACAGATGGAAAAGGAGTGTGGGAAAGCACTGCTGGAGCCCACTAAAAGTGATAAAGAAAAGGAAACTGTGAGCTTTGCTCACAATACACCAGTCCTGTGATTTCGCTGTGTTGACTGGTAGGACAGAATCCCCCAGTTTTGCTCTCAGCTTCTCTGTCCTGGTCTTTTTGGAAGATCTGTGGACTGCTTCTGTAGTTGCTCAGCCTCAAAGGAGTGCCCAGAGATGGCCAGATACAACCGGCCTGGGCAGGATCAGAAGTAGGACTGAGGTTTGCAAAGACCAGATTAGGAGCGTGCGGGATTGGAGTCTAGCTGTCAAAGGGGACTTAAACTGATCCAGGTTTGGCAGGCATGATGAGAAGTTTGGCTTTCAGGTTTGGCCAGGTTTGGCTTTCACTGATGAAGCCAGAGGAAGCTTGGACAAAGATGAGTTGTACCAGAACAGACTAGAGACCTTGGCTTCCTCTGGCCCCAGCAGGATACTTTGAAAGTCGTAAAAACCCAGCTGTCAAAAGCAAAAACAAGACACCCCTAGAATGCCCTTGAATTCTCTTACTTCTTTATAAGCATCCAAATTATTCAGGTCTTGAAATCCAGATCCAAATTTATCAGTGACTGGTGAAAACTGTGTAAAGGACATTAGGCAGAGTGGAAATGCTTTAATAGTTAAGGGAGGCAGGCTGGGGCTCTGCATTTCAGTATTTCTTCAGTGGCAAAGCACATGGCATGGGAGGAGTTGAGGGTGTCCTGGGTGGTGGTGGCACTGTGGGGTGGGGTTGTGGTGGGATGCCTTTCCAGGATGGAAACAAATCAGCATCTGGTGGTTCTGCAAATTGTGTATGATGCTTTTCTGAAGTCAGTGTACCATCCATTAACAAAAGGAGAGAAAGGGGAAGGCAATGGAATGTTAATGCCTTGCCTCCTGGAGGTTTTTGGGCAGATCTGAGTTACAGCAGTGCTTCAGGATCTCGGCTCCTTGCTGTTAATCCCATTGCTCTGGTCTCAGCCCCCAGGGCACTGTGCCTGCCTAGCCAGCTTTACTCTTACAGCCCAGCTGAGCTCAGCTTGCATGGACCACAACCATCTCCAGATGTATGAGCCTGTGCACAGGTGCACACAGACATGTCTGTATGTAGAGAACCAGCCAGGGCTTGCTTTTGTACTGCACGGTACATTTTATCAGCAGCTCTCTTCATTCTTCAGGCCTGTTATTGCTTTCTTACTGACATGGCTCATCTTGGGTGGGGATGAATGCTTTTGAATTGCATTTTACTTTGCAGTTAGAAAAGGCTGACAGCCTTTCTACAGCAGTGCTTGCCAATTAGTGTTGGTAAATGCCAGCATTACCTTGACTTTTGGTTAGTGGAAAATGTTCCTTATCTTGCCAAGCAGAAGAGGAATGCTAATAGCACATTAAAGGAATCAAAACGTGAGGCTTG
Source organism: Tychaedon coryphoeus (assembly GCA_013398595.1). Lineage (NCBI taxonomy): Eukaryota > Metazoa > Chordata > Aves > Passeriformes > Muscicapidae > Tychaedon > Tychaedon coryphoeus. Next base: position 414,298 of record WBND01000571.1, on the reverse strand, counting down.
AGATAACGTAATGTCTTTAAGCATTTTGCTATTTTGTTGAACTTGATGGGGGGAAAAAAAAAATTCTCACCCTTTTGCTGTACCAAAATGTAAAACTTGCTGTGAGCAAGGTAGTCTAGTGAAGCTGTTGAAGCTAAGTTGCTTTACATCAATTTTTTTGGCAACCTAAGCAGTAATTACTGTTTCATCAAGGCTTTTATGGGTTTCTTATGATGCATGGTTTAGACATAAATTACACTGTTTTTTAGGTGTTAATGTTGATACTTTTATTTATGTAAAGGCCTTCCTCAGAATTTGATTCAGTTCTTAACGTCTTTTTATCTGTTGTGTTTTCTCCCAACTTTCATTAACATGAATCCTGGGGCTATCTACTGTCTTGAAGTTTTAATGTGCACTTTGATAAGCAT
>WBND01000571.1:395130-413691 GCA_013398595.1 Tychaedon coryphoeus | reverse complement strand
ACAACAATCATCACAATTTTCTGGGGTTAAGTCACTTGCTGCCAAATTTTTTCAACTGACTTAAGATTCTGCCTCCCTTTGCTGTGATATAAGTGATAGCTGCAGCTGTGGTGCTATAGACTTTAGTTTTGAGTCGCAACCTGTCCTTTTATCTTGTTTTTGTACTGAACTTTCCAAGGGTGCTTAGATGTAGAGATAGTCTGGTAATGGATAAGTTTACAATGTTTTGGTTTTACCGTGTCACCTTGAAACAAGGTCTTCACTCTTGGAATGAGCTATCCCCAAAGGCAGCACAAGAACGTTCAAGGTTCTGTTGCAGGAGGTCTCAGATATACTCAGCTATTGTAAACCATAGGTAAAAGCAACTGTATGAAAGCATTTTCCACCTGCACAGAAAGTGGGTGTTTGGGCTTTTTTTCTTAATATTTTGTGAGCCATATTGAAGATACAGCAAACCCACAGCTGAAATGCAAATGACTAGCTTTAGCTGAAATTCAAGTTCACACCATTTTTCGTTTTAATCATTAAGTGTGAATAGTTGAAACCAAGTGGACATGCATAAAAATAGAGTATGTTGTCTGCTTAGGTGCTGTAATGTTTCAGGCATTTGTTGAAATTATAAAGCTACATACACCTAATATTTTGAGGCAGAGTGCTGAAAGCACTGAGCAAACCCAAAAGATTCCTGCTGTGGACAGACGTGGTACCAGTCCCCATGAGACCCTCCTCTTTAGCTGACAACAGTGTGTGGTGACCAGCTCTAGGCTGGGCTTTAATCTGCTGCAGGCTGCAAGGGTGTTTTCTGAGAAACTTTAGTCTAACCAACCAGCTACTCCCAAAGCCCCACCAAGAGTATGAGACTGGATGAAGTACCCAGTGGAGTGCAAACACCTATAGCTCTTAAAAGCCTGATCTTCTCAGGGGCAATTTCCAGGCAGAAACCCCCCAGCGTCAGAGGAGAAAATGCTTTGTCTGATCTCGCAATAATGATTCAGCTGATGGCAAGAGTGGAACAGCTCAGAACTGAGCAATCCAGATGGTGTTGGTTCAGGATGACAAATGATTCCAGCAGATTTTTGTAAGGGGTGATGGTATAGTTCAGGTGCTTGCACTGGCTGATAAAATGTTTAAAGCCCTTGCCAAGGAAATTATGTCAACAAGCAGTCTTTCTCAGGAGATGGATCCCTGGGCGACAGTCTTGCTTAAAGTCGTGGAATTTTCATCCACACTGCTGTGCTGCCTGTTTTGTGTATTTTAATTATGTGTTTGTGTTTGGGGGAGGATATGTTTTTGCTTTTTACTGTTCCCCAGGCTTCATCCCCTAGGACACTTCTCTTTTCGTGGGGAAAATACTCACAGTTTAGTGAAAAGTTGCCAAGCATCTGGCAGCTGTTTGTCCAAACAAGGGGACTTGTGAGATCAGGAGCTGATACTTGAATGCAATCACAGTTGTGTCTGTGCTTCTGGCTCCTGCTTTCAGGACATTCAGAATTTATATCATCAATACTGTGTGGTTCCTGTTGGGTTTGGGTTCCTTTTAAGTAGTGTAAGAGACACACTGTATGGCTTGCATCAAGCAGAGGTAGAAGCCAAAGGCTTCTGTGGTTCAGCATTAAGGAACTTTCATAGGCAGCAAGGATGGACAAAGAACTCCTGTCTTGGAATAGTTTATTAATAAAGAAATTTAAGATTATTTTCCTCCCCTGCTTTTGATTTATCTTGGAGTTGTTTAGCGTGCTTGTGCAACAATGAAAACAAAACCCAGGGTAGTAGATGAAAGCATTAGTCCTGCTTTCAGATCAGCCTTGAAAATAACCTGGCTAAGATCAGATAAAAAATACGCTCATTATCCACTAATGAAATAATTGCTTTGTTATGAATCTGCAAAAAAATCACATTTCGGTGTGATTTTCTGGTACTGAGTCATTCACATTAATATCTGTGATGTGAAGAGTGATGGCTTTTGACTGTATCTTAAGACTGATGTGTTCGAGCTGCTCACCTGGTATGTGATGGTGCAATTCCCCAGCTACTGATCTGTCTGTCCCAGCTGCCTGCTGTGCAATGGGGAATAGTGGGAGGAGGCATAATGTGATCCAAGGTGGAGCAGGGAGCTGGGAGTAGTGCTTTTAATTTATCCCATATCAGTGGAGTATTCTGGGCAGTGGTATGTGCTGGCATGGCTATCCCAATGTTCTTCCTGTTCACGTAGAGAAGGTTGTTGCACTACAGGTCTAAATGTCATGCATTTCAGTTTGGGGCATTTTGTACTAGTTTTCAGCTCTTTGTTATCAGCATGCTGGTTGCCAGCTGCTATGAAGTTTATTGAAGTAAATTTTTATAATGCATAGAGCTTGAAACTTTCTCTTAAGTTGCGTTTCCAGAGCAGCTTCGTGGCTGGTGAAGAAGATGTTGCTGCTTGCTTCTGCTGCTCCTCATGGGAAACCCAGTAAAGTCTGTAAGTGGGAACTGGTACCTGCAGACACACAGTGAAAATACACATTGAATTGTGGATGGAGGGAGATGTCCCTTGGGCTGCAGTCAGGTCCATGTCAGTCAGTCAGTCACTGTGTGCATACAGACTTTGCATGGTTATTGATATTCTTATCAGGGTTTATCTCTGTTTTTGTTTTAAAATTGTTATGTATTTACATCAGCTTTGTCTGAATTGCTGCTGTGACAGAAAATGCTTTTTCGTAGAAAACTATTTTACATTTTCCATTTTACTGTCTGGCTTTTTAACTACTTACGGTGTTTCTGTTTTCCATTTGTTTACATGTTGCTACTGCCAAGCTTGTCTTTTAATAAAGATTTCAAAGCAATTTTTTTGCCTTTGGTATATACAGATTTGCAGCTTCTTGAACACGGCACAGTCAAAATAAGTCAAACCCCTTTAAAATCCCCTGCAATTAGCTAGTGAAGGGGAAGCGGGGGAAAGAATGGCTCCAATGTCTTTTGCCCATTTATTTATTTATTTTCCTCAACACTCGGAGGAAAAACGTTCCTTTTTGTTTTATTAATGATGTGCTTATGAAATGGAGCGTTTGATGGTGTGCACTCGGAGCAGGCGGAAGGCGAGCTTCCCCACATCGCGCTGGCAGTGTGCTCCCTTTCTGATCTGCAGCACTCCTAGTTTATTCCAGATGTAGGCTCGCTCTCAGAGGAGGCTGCCTGATGTACAATGGCTTCACAGTGGAGAAAAAATGGCCTGTGGGGACCCACTGGAAGCTGCCAGTTGTATTCTCTATTCTCACTTGTGGTCTATTACATAAGATGACCCTTACCCCGTGGGCCCCCCACTTTGCAATTAATCCAAATAGAATATTCGTACTGTCTTTTAAAACATTTAAATTATTTGTAACCTAGGCGTTTTGAAGTTGATCAGATTCAAGTGGAAAAATCTGGTCCAAAGGGCTGCCTGCTTGAAAGAGCCAAGCTGGGAGGAAAGTTGAGTCACTAAGAGTGATGTAACTGTAGAGAACAGAAATTACCCATTAGTCCAGCTGCAGCCTGGCTTGACCATTTGTATTTCGCTTGCTGTGTGAGGGAAGTCAAAAAATGCAAGCCTGGAAGGGATTTCAAGGGATGACCCAATCTGATCTCCTCCTCCGAGACTGACTTTGACAAATGTTGGTTCATCTTGTCCATGAAATCCTTTGTTGGGAGGAATCCATGTAGGCAGGGCTGCTGCTGCCTGGGATGACAAGCAAAGTCCGTGGGGTGGATCTGGGCAGAATTAAGGTTAGTTCAAGTCCCTAACAATGAATTTTTGCTTCTTATTGCTTTGAAACTCTCAAGGCAAGTGTGTCTTTCTGAGTGTCCATCTTGGCCAAGTCTCAGGTGAATTGCATGGTATTTTTTGGGTTGTCATATACAAGTATTCATCTCATTGTGAGAAACAAAGCCCACTCCTCAAAATTTTAAGAGTTTAATTAGGGATAAGAAGGGACAGATCAATAAAGAAAAAGTAACAGTGCTGGGTGCGTGGCAACAGCCAGAGGCACATCCAATTCTTTAGCAAGCAGTCCTTTATACTGTTGCAGTTGCATTACTTCCTCAAATGACTGCACATTCTTGGAACCCATTTTCCGCAGCTCCACCAGCATTGAAGAAGCCCGCAGCTTGAGTCTCCAAGGCTCCATCAGGGAGGCAATCTGAGGTGGTCTTCTGGTGCTACTTTAGACTTGATGTTCTCCTATTATGGTCTTTTGTTCTCTGCCTGTGCTGTCTTGGTTATACATTTGCAAGAGTAGTCATATCTTGTGATACATCTTTTGCAAGCACACTTAGATCTTGTGATAGCCTTGCCTTTTGTGCAATTTTAGTTACACTGTCCACAAAAGCAATTACAATTTGCTCTATATCTACAGAAGTAGTTACAATTTGTAATAATTTTCAAAAGCATGTACATAGTAATGAAAGCCAAATGTTGCATTGCAGGTTGTAACATCATGTTGTGTCATGAGCCTGTTCTCGACTGCTGTACCCAGTGCTTGTGATCTGCCTTTGGCTAAAGGATACAGTTTAGTCTCCTAAGGAGTAACCAAGGCTTGATATCGCCTGGTCCCTGGCTGCATTAGGGGCTGGTAGTGCCTCGCTCTCTGTCCTTGATGAGGATTTTTGGAGTTTGAGACTGAGCTGGCATCAGCACATATGTGCTTTGTGCTTGAAGTGCCTTTGCATCAAGTGCTGAGAGCACATGTACAGATTTCTTGTGTCACTGGTGAACAAAGTTGGGGGGAGATTATTCTGAATTATTTGTAAGTGGAGCTGTGAGAATTATTCTGAGAGGATGGGAAAATTCAGATGCTAATAGAAATTTGGAACTGGCAGCAGCCGAGCAGCAACTGGAATCATGCAGCTGATCAAAGAAGAGCGGTCAGCATTTAAACTCGTCCTCTGGGCAGGGATTAAGCAGGCTCCAAGGGCAGTGACATCATACCTGCAAAATGCCAAATCTAACTACTCTTGGAGTTTCCTTTGGGTATTGCAAGTCTCTGGAGTGGAGTGAATGCACTCGAATCCTACCTTTCATTTAAAGACTAAGTGAGATTGTAGTCTTTTTGTTCGTGAAGAAAAGCTTGAAAATAGGATACTTCAAAAATTTTCAAAAACAAACATATTCATTACTGCTTTCTTTTTTCTTATTTTTTAAAGCATTTAAGCTTTGTGTAGTTGAACCTGTGAGTCCCCAAAAAAACATCTCTAAGTGAAATTTAAATGGATTTACAAATTCTTGGAATTGGCACAGAGCTTTACAATTAAGGCTTTCCTGTGATGGACTCACATAAGATGCATGTTCGAAGCAGCACCATTTCAGGCCAGCTGTGAAGTATCCCATGCTGCTGTGTACAAAAGACAGAGCAGCTTCATGCAGAGGGAAAGGAATTTCTGCTGGACACCCCTTTTCTCCAGAGACCTGGAGGAAAGGCTGGCAGTGTGCTCTTTAATACATAGCTTTCAAAATCTGGGAGTGACATCCCTCAGAGGCATGTGTGTGTTGGTGGGGGGCGTTTGCTTTCAGTGCATGGCTAAGTGAAGAGCTATGAATGTTTTATGAAGAAAAGAGAAGAACAGTGAGAGGTTCTGATTTCCAGCTGATGACACTGAGTTGTTTATTCCCAATGAGACGCCTGTAGCTGACCAAGGACTGAAGGGACTGCCTTTTATACACAGGAATTGGTGACAGTGGCATTTGAAAAATGAGTGAAAGAAGTACATGTTTGGGCATGTGCCAGATGGTTTTGTTGTCTTTATTGTGGATGTGTTTTTCTGCCCATGTTTGGACTGAGTAGTGCTTTGCTTCGCAAGTGCTTTTGTTTAATTTGAGAGGGCTTTTGATTTTAGTGGGCATTCAAAGGGAGTAAGATCAGTGCTTGCATCAAGAGCAATTGCCATTTGCTCTTGTTAAGTGCTCTGTATATGAATATTTGAGAGTTGGTCAGTTAAGAATAAATTTGGGAATTTCTGTAATAAAATATGTGATGCTGAAGAGTGCCAAGCAGTGCAAGCTGGCTCATCATGGGTCTTGGTGTGACTTACATTCCAAAAAGATTTTTCAAGTCATTAAAGGCAATTTTATGACTGCATTGCTAAAATTTATTGGAAAGTCTGCTTCCAAACTGGATTTAACAACGAGACATTCAAAGTGGCATATTATGAAGAGAATGGATGGTCATCCTTTCAGCTTGGGCTTGGTTGTGGGAGGCAGAGAGATTGTATTTCTCTGTTGTACTCTCTTCATTATGTGTGCAAGGTACTTCATTGCAATAAAACTTCTCTGGAGCATTTTCATGCTGCAGTTCAGTTCTGTTTTTTAAGCAGATAAATATAGTTGACTCTTGCCCCTACATTTAACACAGTGTCTCATGTGTCACTCTAATTTATTTTAAAGCATCCTCTGTCCTGACATGTCCTGTTATTCAGCAGGAGACTGGGCTTTTATGAAGGCATTGAAGATCACAGTTAACCTGCCGGGATATTGCCCATCTGCAAGGCTTTCAAGTTAACAAATTACCTACAGTTATATGTTTTCCGGCTCAAACTCTTGGGTCACCTCTTATGGAACCTGGTTTGGTTTTACTGTTTTTCCTACCTGTGGACTAAGGGCTGGGATTCATTAATATCATAGTTGCTATTGTTAATGTTAACATTAGTAATGTTAGTATTGATAATTATTAATTATTCTTGTTATTTTTCACTTTGTTCTTAAGATATTGCTGTAGCTACTGACCTTTTTGTTCCTTTATCTGAAAAAGTAGTATTTTTAAAAGTTTCAGGGTTCAAAAAACCCCACAGTTTCTTCACTTCATACTCTGATAAACAACAGTGGCCTAAAATCTGCAGGTTGCTGCCACAACCCTTGGGTTTGCCAATATATTTAGCAGTTCTTCTTCTCAGAAACAAGCAGCGATTTGTGCATGCTCTTCACAGTTCCCTATGAAATTTTAATCATCTTTGCTACTTGGGCGTTTGGGTACTGTGAGAATGTTACTTGTGTGCATAACACACCCTGTCAGAAATAGCTGACCTGGTGCCTGGTGACTACAACACATGGCTTAAAAATTGCCTCTGAATTGTGCATTTTGCTGTTTTAAAAGCTTGAAAACTTCCAAGGGTTTTTCATAATTCTGTAGTCCTAGTTCTTCCCCTCTCTGACAGCATCCTGGCAACGGCCTTACTTGTCTTGCTTGCTTCTTTATCTTTCCTTTTTTGCACTGCTGATACTGTCACACTTGTGTTTCCTTGTGCCCAGTCCTGCCATTAGCATTTGTGGGAGCTAGCTTCGGTTTTGCATTTCATATTGCTCTGGAGTTTGTAAACTGCTTTTTGGCTAAATCTTTATAACAATTAAAAATAACCAAAACCAATAAAGGTGTCCTGAACATTGCTTATTACTTTGCTCGTACTGAAAATTATTCTCCACAGTGGGTAAATTTATTATTTACAATCTGTGCGACAGCTGCCCAGTAAGAAATACTTGATTTGCAGCTGATAATTTGAAGCTGGTTGTTCTTTTTCCTATGTCTCCAATGCTGCAAACCTCTCTGGAGAGGGAAGCACTGCTGTGTCATGCAGGTCTGCAACAGCAGCTGCACCACTTGATGTTCAAGGTCCCCCTTGAACCACATCTTGCTCCTCTGAAGCCCAGCATGGCTCATCCTTGAGTTTTGGCGAAGGGGTTTGAAGCTGCTGGTTGCTCCAGGAGGGATCAGGGCATTGAGAGCAGCGCCTCTGCGTGGCTCAGAAAAACTGCAAACACCCCTGCAAGGAAACTTCTACATGCTGACCCTGCTCTGTGCTGCCTTCTCCTTTCTGTCTCCTTTGCTTGGACCACAGCTAACATAGCAAAGCTCAGCAGGAACACCAGTATAGCTTGGCCTATACAGGTGTGTGGTGATGGGCAGCAAGGTGCTAAATAGCTCCCTCCCATACCCTCCCAGCCCTCTCTTGGTGTTCCGAATCCAAATTGAAGGACTTTCTGCACGTTTTCTCTCAGCGAGAAGGTTGCCGCATATGGAAGATGCACATCCTGAAGGGCACGGATGGGCTGGGAATCCAGATAACGGGAGGCAGAGGGTCGAAGCGGTCCCCTCACAGCATCATCGTCACCCACGTGGAGGAAGGTGGCTCTGCACACAGGTGAGGCGACTGTGGTGCCTTCGTGGTGGTGGATGTGATGGAATATTGTATTAGGGATTTTTCCCTCTCCTGCTATGAGGATGAGAATATGGCATTGTCAGACTAAAAAATTATTTTTGTATTTAATCACTGAAGCTTCTTCCAGAAGGTTTTGTCCATACTGTAGACAGGTCAAATACTTCCTTGGTGGTGGAGGGAAAACCAAGGAGCCTGATGACTTGTAGGTCTTTTCCCCCAAGTCCCTTTTTGGAAGATGTGCCTTTCCCATGGGATTGGTTGCACAGCCCCAGGGTGCTCACTGACAGCCCTGTTCCTAATGGAGTGGAGATGGGGCTTGCTGCTGTTCCCTGACCTAATCCGGTGAGTCACAGGGTAGACTTGTGGAGTCTCAGCCCTGCAAAGAGGGTGAAATGCCCCTGGTTATAACCATGATTTCTTGTGGGCACCTTTCTGAGCCACTTTTCTAGAGAGTAACACAGTGCTGATCAGTGCGAGCTGAGCTTGGTGAGATCATACATTGCCCATGCCTCCACATCCCACCACGCTCCATGGCAGCCTGGCACTGTGTAGAACCACCCTGCAGCTCCATGTTCCCACTCTGTTTCTGCAGGGATGGCAGGCTGATGGCCGGTGACGAGCTCCTCATGATCAACGGGCAGTCGCTGGTGGGGCTCTCCCACCAGGACGCCGTGGCCCTCCTCCGCTCGGCCGCTGGCCTGGTGCAGCTGGTGGTCTCTAGCAAGGTACAGACATTTCCTGGGTGGTCTCACAAGTGTACATCCACAAATTTGTGTGAGTGCTGCGTGAGAAGGGTGATTTTCCATAGGGAATCACGTGTGCGTGTTTGGTGCTCTAATTTTAATGCACAGCAAGGGGAAATATATCAGTGGCTGCCATAAATCTGTGGCAAATCAGCACAGTATAGACCAAATTAATGATTTGCTTGTGCTGTCACTGTCACTCAATGTGCAGATGAGTGTTTATTCATGCAGACGTTACCTAAGTTTCGGCCAAAACCATTTTCTTAAAATTATATGCTAAGTAAAGCAGGCTGTTCTGAGCCTCTTCTGCTTCCTGCCTGCGCAGCCTGTGTACCTCTCATCTCTGTCCTATCTGTGTGCCTGAGATTTCTTGAAAATGATCTCTTGGCTTGAGTTCCTTATTTTGTCCTTGTTAATAGCGTGGAGTAGAGCTCTTATAGATAAAGAAACATGAAATTTCAGGGAAATGAGAGTGGAACTCTTTTATCAGTTGGACTCTTTGTTCTGCCTCAATCACAGAAGAGGTTGAGGGGATATTGCATAACATTTTTCTTGCTTGTTTAAGGAAAACCTGCTCACCTCTATTTGCTCTTCTCCATGGATCATTTCCTGCTACCCCTGGACCTGGGTTGCTGCAGGTGTTTGTTGGGTGGCCAGTTGACTCCCAAAAGCACCCAGGGATATCAAATTAGGACTTGCCTGCATGGTGGGGGTCACCAGGGCCTTTGAGATGGTGACAGGAACATTTTGGCCCAAACAGAATGCTCATATACCTGCATTTCCAGGGAGTCAGCAAGCCACTGTGTCACTATTTTAAATTCTTTTCTTAGCCTCACCTTCAGGTTCCCCCAGCCATCCCAATGCAGGTTTCTGTGGCTTTAACGTCTGCATGCTCTTAAGGCTTCCCTGGATGCTGCATGTACATGCTTTTCAAGGGGCTCTATTCCACCATATTCAAAGTGAAGAGCCTGTGACTTCTCTGACATTTCTGTTAGACATTGAAGTTCATTGCAGACCTTTTTCAGGGTCACAGTCTGGCATTAACCCCACAAGTGTTTATTCTGGAAACACCGCACTTTGACCTGAAGTAGGTACATTTTGTGTTTCCTTTAGACAGCTGGAGTCTGCCAAAGCACAAGGCAGTAGACTGCATTTATTTCTCCTTAAAATTAAGTGCTTGTTCCTATGGTGACCTCATAAAAATAATCATCATGCATAAGCTTAGAGCATAAAACTTCGCTTTCCTGATCAGGCTGTGAATCTGCTTGCCTTGTCCTCTGTGCACTGGGACAGTTTTTGTTCGCTGGAAGGGGGACTTGGAAAGGCAAGCAGGAGGGAATATAGCCAGTGGTGTACTTCTGGCAGTCCCAGAAAAGATATAGGTGTGTGAAGTGTTCCCTAGCAGCTCCCTCAGGGCATTATTTGTTAGTATAGGAATGCAGCTTTGCCTTTTGGTCTGGTGAGTGATCAGTAACACAGAATTTGTTCTGAAAGCAGTGGATCTATCTGGCCACGGCTTTTGGCTGAGGCACATGTTTGCCTGCCAGAAAACATGGCAAAGAGCAGATGCAGATGCTTGAGCATCAGGACTGAGTTGGTAGAGGATTGGTGGGTCAGCTTTCATTGTCGTGTCCTAAGTAGGGTTGTCAGTGTATTATTCTTATGCGTGTAGGTAGAAAAACATGTGAAAGGAGCATCCATAGGGAGGGAACAGAAGCACAGGGTGTGATTTGGGATTCAATGGAATGAGTAATGAGGTCTGTCAACTCTCAGTTCACTCTCAATGATGTTTACTAAACCCAAAGTGGGGAGGAGCAGGCTGCTAAGGAAGCATTTATTTAAAATTCTTCTTTGTGAAATCCAAATGTTTTAAATGTGTTTTGGCCTATGTTTACTATATATACACTTTAAAACCAGCCTACTCTTTATAACCAGACCATTAAAAGTTTGAGCACATGAAAGTGTGTAACACGGAGGATTACCAGTGAACTCACACTGGGCAGGTGAGATGGAGCAGTTTTTCTGTGACACTGTTTTTTTTCTGCATGTGATGTAATATATTGTGTTGTGTCTTGAGTAGGAATCTTCTGAAGAGGATCTTCTGAAGTATCCATCTACCAGTTTGCCAGACTTGCTTAGCACTTGTTCAGTCCAAGACTCTGTCTCTTGCACTGACAATAAGGAAAATGAACAGCCAGAAGAAGAAGATGTGAAAGGAGTGAATGTGTCTCCTGAAAAACTGGTTGCTGTAAGTGTGGTTTTGGTGTGAGCATTTTTGCTCTCTCTCTCAATGCCCGTTTGCATTTGTCACATTCTTCTACAGCCTGGCAGAGAGCAGGTCCTTGGGACCCGGCAATCCCATCCCACCCAGCCCTTCTCTGCACAGGATGTGGAGGAGAAGCTGGAAAGGGGATGGCATTTACCACAGCCCCTGCCATCTCTGAACTGCAGCAAGGCAGCAGCACAGGGAGCAGGAGCTCTTGAGGCCTCCAGCCTATGTTGCAATCATGGTTTTGTTTTTCTCTTCGATTGTTTTCCACCCACTTCCACTGCTTTTGTTGGATCTGATGCAAAGTCTCTTGTCGTGCTTACGCAGTTACATGCTCTTCTTTCCCCTCCTTTTTATAACAAAGCTTCTTTAACAGTTTATGATCCAAGTCTTGACATTTGTATTTGCTCTGTTGAAGCCAACAGACACTTTGGAGGAGGGGTAGGAATTTCTGGCTGTGAACCATAGTTGAAGTTCTGCTGAATAAATGCTGCCAGTTAATAATCTCACTTGCGTTCCCTTCAGGGCTGCATTAAGAAGAGATTAAGTGGGTTATTGTTATTTATTTGTAATGCTGCAGCTCTATGAAACTTCATAGGTCTTCTGGGCCTCTCTTGTATGGTACAGACAAAAAATAAAATTATGTTTCTAATCTAAAGAGCTCGTGGACTGGTTTTCCAGTGAGGGGAGGCAGGTGGATTCACTTGAAGCTTTTATCTGTTTATTTTCCCTTCTTATCTTCCTCTCCCACTCATTTCTGTGACAATTAAAAGAAATCAGTTAAACCTTTGGGTGGCTCAGGTATGATGCTGGTTTGGTGATTTGTTTTGATTTTATATTCTTACACTTACACCTGAGCAAAAAGGCTGCTCCCCAGGATGAGTCTCATGATGCTGGTGTTCACTTCCTACCTGCCTGTCATCTTTGACTTATTTTGAATCAAGGTTTATGACAGTCCTCACTCTAACACATCTCAGTACTGTGACAAATTTTGTTATTTCTTCACTGTCTTCTCTTCTATGTGCCAAGGTGCCTTTTTCATGGGATGAAGGGAAAACCAAATAAATGTGGGATGCATGCTGATGTTGGTGTAGTGTTTGTGTGCAAACTTGAGTGAGCATCTAAGCATTTTTTGACTATCGAAATACTTCGAATTCTTCTACGTATCATGCTTCCCATTCTGGTAATTTTTAATAAGGCTATGGCTCAGCAGCCCTTAAATATAAAAATCAATTTTGACAAAATTTAATTATGTGTGGCTTCAGAATTAAGCTTCCTGGCATTCCAGTGACTTTCAGCACATACTAGGAGGTATTTGTCACGTGGTTTGCTCCTGTCTATTCCAACAAGGCTCTGCCTGGTTGCCAGTGATGGCTTTTTTATCAAGTGTTTCCTTTCCAGATTAACATAGCGCTCAGCGAAGCTCAAGATGGTTGGAGGTGCATGTGACCATGAGGACACAGCTGCATGAGCCTCCCAGAGCTCCTCAGCTTGGGCTTGAGTTTAGAGCCTGCCCTGATGTCCATCCCAATGCTGGTGCAGCTGGCAGTGGTGGTGGCCACTAACTCAGAGCCACCAGGATCTGCTTGCCTGTCAGGCGCTCTCACCCCTGATGGCAATAGCTCTTTGCTTTCAGAATGCATCATTGGAAGGTTGAGGGGCAATCACAGAAATCTGGGCTTAATAAACACTTTAGAAGAGTAACAGCAAGATTTTTTCATTGTCTTTTGTTGAAAGGATGTAATTTAAAGAAATGTAATAAGTTACTGGTGACTTTCAGGACCTCTTCTGTTTTTGCTTGATCTGCAGATGAAATCACTGCTTTTCTGATCCAAAGCACAGAATGTGTTTGTGTTCCCCTTCCAATTGCTGTGTCAGCCTCAGAGTGCAGACAGGGCTCTCTGCAGCCTGGGGTGGGCAGTCTGTACTGTGTAAACCTCTCAGCTTTACCTTCATCCTCATCACTCTCACTCAGATCTGGGCAGCCTGAGCCCAGCTGGGCTGTAAAAATGCTGCATACCACCAGGCAGGACAGAGTAAGGTAAATGTATGGAAAAGATAAAATTAATGTGGCTTTTTTCACCTGGCAAAACTTGGAGGGAGGGGGACTTCATACCAAAGCTTAGAAGCTGATTTCAAGGCCAGTATGAAATCAAAGCATCACAAGATTTTATTTTTAAATATATATAAATGTATAGTCCAATAGATTATTGCAAAATTGCTTCGGAAATCGCTGCTCTTTGCTGCTTTCATGCTTTTGATGATATATATGTGTCTTCTCTTTCTCTCACATATATTTCATTGTATCTGTGCTGTAGATAAGAGATGACAGTGTGACTGAGGATTAAAGCAGGAGCTATTTTTAATCAGTGCAAATGTAACTGTATTAGACTTTCAGGATGGGTGGTACTCACGTTCTGGACCAGGTAACTGAGACGGTGATCTCAGTCTAAGAGTCAGATTTCTTAGACTTGAAGCTGACTGTCAACTCAGCCCTGTCCAGGAGTTACCTTTCTTACCTCTGACAAGAGGCTAATGGATTTTCTTGTTTACTCTGTGAGGCTTTGGAGGGACTTAAAGGTGCTGGATGGTTATGTCATAATGAGTAACTCAGAGTGGTTTTTTGTCTGCTGAGGCTTCACTGTCCCTTTTCTGACCCAGAACAATGTCTATGTAATTCTTAAACGAGTCTAGAAGATACTAAAAAACTTGCAGAAGCTTCTAGGTTTGTCAAAGGTATTCTGTCATTAACTTCTCTGTGAATATAATTCACTGCTGATTATTCAGAGCCATAATTAATAGACCTGATGGACTGCTGCTTTAGCACCTGATTGCCTGAAGGTTGAACCAGGCAGAAAAAACAATCACTTGGATTGAAGGTATGTATTCAAGTCTTCATCCTTGTAGCTACTTAGAACTCAGCTGGACCAGGCTCTTGAGGAAACTGATTTAAGTTGTCACTGTTTTGAAATGGGACGCTCGCCCCAGAGTCCCTTCCAACCTGGCTTATTTTAAAAACCTGTGAAAAAAATAGTAAAAATGAAAATTATCTTTTCTGGATGCTGGTGGTTAAAAAATTTCCACATGAGCAGTTGTTTTTTTCAACTCTTAAACTCTGCTCCAGCATTTTCATACAGGGAAACAGAGTTTGAGCTTGTCAGCTTCTGCAGGACACAGTGGAAGAATTTAGTGACAGTTGAAAATTACAGTTGAAAATTGTAATTTAAGAGAAGTGTCACTTTAAGTCTTACTTGAAATTCCACTTGTGAGGTTTTATTAATAAAAATCACATCACACAATTTAAGTGGAGTTCTGTTTTTATGGTGTCCTTACATAAAGCCCTGTTTGACATAAAACATACCTGAAAGTTTTAACTTTGTTAAGAGTTGTGCTGCGAGGCAGAAAAAGGGTTGCATTAATATCCTTAAAGTGCATTTCTTTTAGGAGTAGTTTGCCCAAAGCATTCCTTAACTTCAGACAAGAAACACAGGATTAGAGAGTTGTGTTGTCCTAAACAATCCTGAGATATTTTGGGGATTTTAAACTCCTCCACCCCAATCTGTATTTTGCCATGTGCAGTTGACACTGCTGTTCTAAAATGTCACTATTTATGTACAAGTGTGAAATAGGATAATATGATAGTATTTGGCTTGTATGATTTATTTTTAATTCCAATTCACTTTTACTAGTGTTTCTGTTGCTTGAGATTGGATCTGTCACTGCGTTGCTGGCTGGTGGAGCAACCTGGGAGGTGAAGTCTAAAGAGAAAGCTCATCTACCAAAAGTTTGCAAAGTGTCCAATGAATTTGTGGGATTTTTGGTCCCTAGACAGCAGCATGTGCCATTTTTAGTTGCTTCAAAAGTTGCTTGCCTTTGTGTGGTTCAGTATCTGATGGTCTGAGTGTTCTTTAAATGTTCAGCTTCAGTGACTAGCTTCATATTAATGGTTTGAAATTCCCACAGGTTAGCAAACACAGCAAGAGGAGAAGAAGGTTTGGATATGTAGTTGCTGGAGGCAGGGATGGAATGCTGGGGACTGCTCCTCTGTACTTAAATCTTGTGTTCTCCCGTGGGCACCTGCCATTCGTGATGCTGGAGGCCGGACCCTAAGCTGAGTCTGTTCCATGCAGAATAGAACTGTACAAAAGAGAAAAGGAGGTCACCTCTTCCTTTTGAGGGAAGGGTGTTTCCTGGGAAGGGAATTTGCCTCCCTGTGCCCAAGCTCACTATGCAGGCAAGCCCTGGGGGCACGGCCTCTGGCAGCACCCCCAGCTGCGTGACCCTCTGCTATGGGGCATCGGTGCATTCTACTCGTATTTAATCATTTTGAGATGACCTGAATGTGTGGTGTGTGCCTTTACGTCAGTGCTGGGCCGTGACCTGCAAGGTCTTTGCCTTCCTACCAGTAACAGAAACAGGATGTCTCCTGTTAAAGGTTCCTTGCGTGATCCAGGTTACCTGATCCCTGCCAAAACCCACTTGTGGTTTTCATGCAAGACATGTAGCTGAAAGGGGATAAATAAACCTGTTCAGTGAATGTGAAGAATTGCATTTGTCTAACTCGGCTCCCTCTCCATTTATATTTTTTTTTCTGTGCTGTAGGACTAGTTGTTTTCTGCCATGAGCCTTTTCTGTTTTACCAGGGAATCCATGCATAATTACCTGTAGCCATGCAAGCATAATGAAGAACAGGATAGCAATGCCAAAACTTTAAAAACAGTCTTGGGGTCAAAAGTTCTTCTGGAAACACTGAGAGAGAATTTCAGAGAAAGCATTAGCATTGAGAAGGAACAGGAAGCATAACTCAACAATTAAATGTGCTCAGGGCGTGGAGAGGGGCCCTCATTACTTGGAGTACTGGCGTGTTTGTTCCCATTAGGGCACTGCAGTCTCAACACAGGCTGCAGAAACATGGCTCACTCCTCAAACAGCACTGCACGGCTGTGAGAAAAGCAAGAAAAAGATTTTCCTGGCAGAAATTTTCTTAGCAATGAAAGGCTTTTACTTAGGGTGGGGGGAAGGGGAAGGAATTGAAAAGCCTGATGCGGGGCTTGTAGATGTACAGGGAAGGGTTCAACAACTCCTTTCCTCTTGGTGGTGACAGCTGGCAGTGTTTACAGATCCTGCCCTGTGCCACATCACCCTTGGAAGGGGCAGACAAGGGCAGGGTCCAGCTGCACCTTGGCATGGCTCAGAGCTGCTGCTCAGCTGTAAATGCTGAATTTGTTGAAAGTCTGGCTGTATTGTACCTTTCTGAGGTACAGTCTTGTCCAGCATATTGATGGGTCTGTGCCCATGCAGTGCCCTTCACTTGTGCTGTGGCTGATGAGACACAATGGGTCCTACAGTGACTCCAGAAGCAGGTTTTCAGAGTAAATATAGTTAGGAATTTGGGCAAGAGAAAATGACAAAATACATGGAGACCAAATCTTGTTCAACCAGTGTGTGTTGTTTCTAGAAGTCCTGTCACATTAAAATAAGCAATTGCAGTCGGACTAGTTGAGGGGGGGTTGCTCAGCAGTGGGCTGGTTGTGGTGGTGTGACACTGGTCAGGGTTGGGGGAAGGTGTTGGCACACATCACATGAGCTGGGGGAGGAGGAAGAGTGATAAAAGGCCTCCAGGGGTGCGGTGTCACTGAATTACTGTTTTTCACACATTGTAAAATTCACCTGTCAAGGAGACATTAGCATGAGTGTGTCCTTCGTGTCAGGAGGGAGCTCCTCAGAGCACTTGCATCATTCCCTGTGCCTGCATCCCAGCCCTTCTGGGCCTTTTCCTACTGCCTCCATCTTAAAGGCAAGACCAGATAAAACTGTTTCACCCAGAGGCCAGGACTTGAAGGGTTGTCTGTAGATGTGATGCAGTCTACAAATCGTGAAATACCTCCTGTTGCTTGGGCTGGTGGAAGATAACCTTTCTTACTTGACCATAAATAACAGTGTAGACAGTGCCCAGAGTTACAATTTTTGCTCTTCCCATGTGATATATTTGAAAGCCGAGTCAGCAGAGTAATAGAAGCACAAGTTTATCTACGGTACAGGTTCTGCATGGTCTTTGTTTTTGTGAATGAGGGCTTTTCCCATAAAGCATCTGATACAGTACAGCCTGTCTCTCCTTTGGCTGTTTGGATAACTGCCCAGTTTTGAAGGAGATGAACTGCCTTTAACAAGCTAAAAATAACACCCTCATGGCACTGGAACAAGAGAAATGCTGTCACAGCCAGGCGGTTCACATACATTAGCAGAAGGATGATACAGGCTCTAGAATTTTTGACTTAGTGTGAATGTCTCAGTACCACATCTGCAAATTTTTTACTGTATACGCTGTCCAGTGGTTGGGAACAGGTAAAACTCATCTGAGATGTGCTGTGCAGCATCTATAATGTATGAGGCTTCAGATCCTTGAAGATGCAGGTATGAAATACACTTCATGCAGGTGTGAAATACACTTAATTCTTACGTATATCTTCATGTATACTTAGGATGCTATAAAATGCCAGTTTGGAGCTGAAATCCAAAGCTCCCACCAGTGGTGTCAAGGGAATGCTCTCTGCAGCTGTTGGTTGATGTTGGGGTTAAGAAGGTCTTGTTTCATTCTCAGGAGAGCTGTTTATTTTGAGGAGTGGTTATTGCATATTTTGTCCCTCACTGGGAATTAAAAGATTGTCATTAAAAAAAACAAAAACAAAAAACAATTTATTGTTTGTTCTGATGTAGAGGCTCCAGATTTGTGCTAAGCCATGAACTGAGCATGTATTAAACAAAATAATGGAGTAGCTGAACCACTTTATACTGCTTGAGTTCCCTGTTTGTCATATATTCATGGAATCCCTTAGGTTTCTGCTGTTTACTAAGACTGGTCTTCTGGGATCTCTCTGCAGCACATAGAGACATCTCGTGGGCAGTGACTAAACTGCATGGAAAGCGTGTGTCCTGCTATTTTGATGTTTGGAGGGGAAAAAGGATAAAGCATAAAAAAAAGAGCAGCAAGGATCTGTTTGTGTGCATTTGATTTTCTTTAGCTCAAAAGCTGTTTCTAGTGGAAATCATAATGTACTGCAGAAGAAGAGTAATCTGGTCCAAAAAGGATTGGGAACTGTTTAGCTGGGAGCATCTTACTGTTTCCAAGGCATGTGTTGTCTGCGATATGTGTTTCTGGAAAACTTGGCTGCATTAGCCATTTCCTGCGTTTTTTCCTGTTAAAAAGGATATTTTTTAGAAGTTTTTTCTCTTCAAAACGTTATTAATAATTTTTGTGACTCTTTGGATATCTGAAAATGGAGTGTGCTTTCTTAGCTGCAGCTCTGACCAGTGAGTCATTGAAGGCAGCACAGCTGGGACCCTGCTTCATTAAGAACTGTTTAGCTGGGAGCATCTTACTGTTTCCAA